>NNCF01128939.1:170595-181250 GCA_002313205.1 Laupala kohalensis | reverse complement strand
TCGTCTATAAAATATCGTAAGTCTTTAGTTACTTTTTAAATAGAATTTAAATATTAGTAAACGGAAAGCCAACTGAAGTATTTATCGTGTACAAAAGAAAAATAGGAACATGGAGAGGTAGGGGTAATTGTCGATAATGTAACCACACACCCGAGATAAGGAAAGTCAGGAAATTAAAAACTATCGCATGCGTATTACCTGTCTGAAAATGAAAAATCCTGGAGATCATATATATTGTGTAGCTTCCAGCTATATATTTATTAAATTTTACAACCAGTAACTTAATTTAATTTCAGTAATTACTTTGTCTTTGAATGATTTTCTTCGTTGTATATATTTTGTTCCTCGCATTGTAATCTGTTACTAAGCGAACAAATTTATTTTCAGTAATGTTGGCCTTGATGTGTGTGCTCCTCAGCAGGTTGCCGTATCGCATGCGTATTTCTGGGCGTTCTGGGAAATCGAAGATGTAGTGTGTGAAGGGTAGTCAGCGTGGCTCATTGGGTACAGCGCTGAGCTGTTGGTTGGACGGCCAGGCTTCGATGTGGGATTTTTACTTTTACATTAACGTCCGGACAGACTCCCTGTCTTATCTACGAAATGAGTACTGAATTTATCGTGGGGTCATTACTGCCATACAGAGCGAGATGCTGGCCACATCTTGTAATCTATCCTCCTTAAACCACATGGGCAAATCTAACGACCTTTTGTAGGACAGTTTGACTTAAGTGTAGGAAGGGGAGAATGAAAAGGTGAAAGGAAGATTATGAATGGCAGGGTCCACGAAAGACTTCGAGCAGACCTACAGTTGACCCGCTTTGTCCATTCCCGGTAAACCTTCTTTTTTTTTTTTTACTTTCTGAAGGTTGTGCTATGAAACTACGGCGGATTCGTGTTTGCTAACCGCTGAACTGTCCCTATGTGTCTCAATACAAAAAGAGAAAGAGACACTTCGAATCTCCGACTTCATTGTGATTTCGTGGACCCGTGATTACAAGGAGATAGGTGGCATTAACAGCATAACAAAACAATAAGACAATCTTGTACATCTCATTTGATCTGTTCCAAACTGCCCTAGTTCTACTATCAGAGGAACCTGTTTAGAATAATAGATATGGAAACTTCAAGTAACTACACTAAGCGACAAGATAATATTTTATTTTAATCAAGACACTGTAAGCGTTGAGATTGAAGATATATATCTTGTAAATATAATGTGCATAACAGATAACACAAAAAGTTATTTTTGCTGAATTCAATAAAATGCTAAAATTAATCCTTCAAAACTACAAATTCCAATTTTAAAGTATTGAAAACAGGAAAGTACTAAAAGCTAAAAAATCACGTAACGTTGGTCGACACAAGCTAGGCACAGTCGTCGCAACATAAGAAATGCTCTCTGTCCGCTTGAGCGCAGAGGCTTGCACCGCGTTTGAGGCTGAGCGAATGAGAAGTCTGGCAGGCAGTCTAACCGACGCAACGGACTGGAGCGGATGAGAACGGCGCAGTGACGGAGATCGCCGATACTTTTCAGATCTTGACTGTACTAGATGCTATGTAGGAGTGATCGAGCTCGTCAAAGCTAGACTGACCAAAGCTGAACTGCGCCGGGCAGGTCTCGCGCGAGTTTCTTGAAGACCATGCAGTGGAGGGTGAATGGCTCTCTAATAAAGAAAAAAGAAGTTACTTTTCAGATTTTTTAAAATAAAAAATTCTTGAATTCTATTTTCGAAATGGATAAAGAAACAAAATTACTAGCTAATAGTATGCATGATTTTGACTGTAATGTCATTGATTTGCTGAAAGAATATGTGCTGCGTTTCATCCGGGGGAATCTTGGTCTTGCAAATTTTGTATTAATTTGGCATTAAGATTAACATTTTGTGCTAGAATGCATTATTAGACGTTGAGTGGTATGATGTAGAAGTTATTATGATTATTAATTTACGCCATGAGCTGCGCTGATTGAATGAAAGAATTCCATTAATCCTTTGAGTAAAAGTTTAGCGGGATATTCCCATAGATGTTTCTCTTTTTTCCCTCTTGAATCAAGTTTCTTAGTAAAAGAAAAATCAAAGTCATAGTATAATTGATTTGTTTAACATCATGGTGAATATAGAGCAGCCGCAAACAAAAAATCCAGCTGAACGATTTGGACTCAGAGAGTGAGCGCTATGCGTTCAGGTGAAGACGAAATCGGTCAGCAGTTTTCAAAGCATGCTTGGTGGAGCGAAAGAACGAGTGTGTGAAAGGAGTAAAAGACGAAGAAGAAGCTGTGTAGCTGAAGAAGGACGCCATGCGGCCCATTACCACTAACAAGGTGTTGGCGTGGCGCGCGCTGCGATCAATAACAGAACGTGGGCTCGCTCCCTTCTGCGTCTCAGCATCATTTGCGCTATCGGCAACAACCTCACGTGCGCAGATTTCCTACATCTGGCGCACACAGTAAAGAAACAGAGTTGAGAAGACGTTCAGGTAGTACCACTGCCCTCTTACCGTCACTTACCTACTCTTTTCAGTGAACTTCCTTGTTAATTTTTTTTTTAGTTCCCTAATTTCTTCGGGCAACGGAACTCGTTTCTGATGTTGGGTAGAACATGGAATAATTGTCATAATCATCATATCGTTCATAGACATATTGTTTTACATGTATCTAGAGAAGAGTTGCCGAGTCCATTAGTTAAACTCCACAATTTAGAGGTTCGTATATAAGAATAATACATATTCGCTGGACAGCGAAAACGAAAAAACATTGTGCGGTCATGCGGACGCAGTCATTAGCAGCGAAACCGCAAACTGTTTTATAAATGTGTTTGTCGTCTATTTTGATTTGTTTCACATAAACTGATAAACGTTTAAGATTTTTTTTATAATGCATGTGATAAAATGCGCGTGTTACATCTTTGTAAGTTCGAGCAATTTATGTCAAAAAATACAGATTCCAGAATCAAAACTGTTTTAAATTTGAAAGCACTTAAAATGCGGAATAAATAAACTTCGGTATTCTCACGAACATATTAGAGAGAGAAAACGTGCATTGAGGTTTCTTGTGGCAATATCTATACATAACGTGCATAATGCTCTGCAGGTTATGTGCGAAATTTCAAAATTATCAGAATAACTTTCAAATGGGAGAATAAATTATCATTGTCGAAATTTGAATTCCTGCAATGTTGACGAAATATTGTCACTGCATGTGCGCACTCAAATGCAATGACATCTCGCTGTCACTCTCACTGTCAGTGGATTGTCTTCCTTCTCAATCTCCTCCTCCGACGACCCAGTGGTGGGTGAACTCGTAGCCGTGGCCACCCGCGGTTCCTGCGCAAATCCCGCAGGACCATTATCTCAGCCGAGGAGCACTTACTGCGCTGCTGCTGCTGCCGCCGCCTCCCCTGCGTGAAGCTCTTCCCTGCCGCTGACAAATTACTCTCCATTCCTCACTGAGGACGTGGTTCCGCTTCTGACCGCCTCCAACTATCACTAGCAACGCTGCTACCGCGCACTGGACGGACGCAATAGTTTGCGTTCTTCCTTTGACGAGTGCGGATGGCAGAGCCATGCTTCAAAGAGAGGATAAAGACGCCGCGATGAGAGGGCGAAAAAGCATACAGCGCAGGAAAGAGGTGGTGGTGGTGGTGGCGGTGGTAGTAGTAGTAGTAGTAGTAGTAGTAGTAGTAGTAGTAGTAGTAGTAGTAGTATCTTAAGGGGAGGTTCCTGCAGTTTTCGAAGGAACACGACGACATACTTAACGGTAAAGAGAATCGATCGTTGAATTGGTAGATATATTCGCTTTACAACTACATTCAGGGCAGAGTACTCGAGATTCGAGTGGCATTTTTTTCTCTCTTTTCTTTTTAATCTAAAACCTTTTTGAATCTCGCTTAATTTTTGGAAGAAAGAAAAAAAATGCATAAAAAAGAAATACATTGAGACCTTTTTACTCATCGATCACTAAAAGTTTACAATCACAAAAAAATACATGCACATGATTCTATGCATTTAATAATTAAACTTTCCACCATAAAAACCATTGTACTAATTATAAGAANAAAAAAAAAAGAAAATCTGCATACTATGTGTAATTAAAACTACCATTCCCTTCAGTCTACGAATTCTGTAGCGTAACCTTTGGCTCTAGGTAGTACACAGTTGCACGCGTCTGCACGGTTCAGCCTCACTGACCCTGACGCAGAACTCATCCCCCTCGACAACCTTGTCCTCTTACGACCAGTCCTCTGATCCTGATAAACGAATGTCCGACTCAGTGAACATCTCTGTCCACATTAATATTGTGACTATTTATTTATTGGTCACTTTAAATTTGCTATCACGTAATTCACAAAAAAATATATATATACACGGATAATGTTATCTGGAGTTCACCAAACGACTCGCCATTTGAGCGTTCCGAATCGAACTGTCCCATCCACTCCCTCCTTCTTCCTACGCTATATTTTCATTTGTACCAATATACACACAAAAAAAAGGAATTCTATATAAATCGAATTGGTGCAATATTCGTTACAAGTGAGAAAATAACTTTAACCATTGAAAAGATTTTTCTTTTATTCAATAAACTCGTTTCGCACGCTCTATTCCGGACACCCCTATTAAGAGCTTTGCCCCAGCAAGCTCTCTGGCGGGTTTCCCCTCCCAGACTTCACCCCAGCCAGACCCCATTTTCAAAACGATGGGAGAATATTATTGCTTACCGTAAAGTGTTATTTAAACCATTATGTTAATTGAAAAAAATATATATTTTGCTTTAAAAGTTAGTTTACCAAAATCTTTCAGATTTGTATGAATTGCACGTGAAATTTCAGTCAACAAATTTTCTTATGAGCCCAATCGAATGCCGAGCGCCGAATATAATGTTGGAAGCATTACTTTTAAATGAACTGTTGTACGACTATTTGGGAAATGCAGAATTAATGTTCACTCCTTGGTATATAGTGTCATATTCTGGCTCCAATGACAGTATTAACATGCTCTTTAGTACTACGCTACTGGAGAAGCATTGAGTTCACTCGACGTGGGAGAACCTTAGAAAACTTGATCCACTGTGAACAGTAATGGGTCGCTTGTCTGAGAAGGTTTCAAGAAGATAGCATAGCAGCGATGATTTCAACTATCCGTGATACCCCACTAACCATATATGGTGTGATGTTATACCTTGTCACAATCTATGCTACTTATTTTTATCGCACGTAGTAGCGTGTCGTAGTATTTTTCGCTCACTACTTTATCGAAGCGAGACAATGCTGGTGCGATCGCGCGTTCTACGATATTTGTTGGGATTTCAACTTCGTTTCTCTGTTTACTGCTTCGGATAATTATTCGTCCTATTCCTTTGGTATTCTTATTCCTTCTCCCTCCTTAATCGCAATTACAGCATGAGTATATTAAAAAATACACTGCATTAACTAAAAATAACTTAAAGTAATGCTGCTAATCTACTTAAGCTATATTTAGTCAAGTAACCAGTAACTGACTATTTAGATTGGTATCTCTAGGCATCATCGTCCGAATTATTGTCAGAAGATTGCTGTATCATTTGCATACGAAAATGCGACTCCAAAATCATAAAACTTGTACATGCAAAATTGTATTTTCCGTGTCTACGCTATGGAATGTTTCTATGAAAATTTTATCTATCCAATCCAATATTGAACAAATGACACATTAAATATTCTTTTTTTCTTCTTTTATTAATGCAGAAGGTTATAGCAGCTTGCTAATTTTGCAGCTTATTAAGAGGTTTTTTTTTCACAAAACAGTAAAATCTCCTACTTTAACCCATACATTTCGAATAATTTCCGTACAACAATTATGACTAATATTTTCAGAAAGTTCTCAAGTCTAGTAAAGTTACCTATATGATTTGATGCGTAGGTGAAACTGAATTGACAAAAGGTTTCGTAATGAATTGGACTATGCAGGGACTGAAAAGGTTGATCTGACATGGATTGAGAATATCTAAGACGTAGTTGAAGGTATTCCTAATCTCGTGCATTGTTAAATATGAATTCGAAATTGTCAAATATGAATTGTTTATTCGAAAAAAAAGACAAGTACATTATCACGAACGATTATGATTTTCGTCACAATATCACGTGATAAAAACAAGTTGCTAGATAGGGTGTGCTTACTTTCAGGGTTTCGAATAATAGTGGTTAGCTGAACGTAGGATGAAATGACATACTGTGTCAAATCTAGAGTAAGAGCAGATTTAAAGTGATGCTGAGTGAATACGAGCAATATTTAAACATGTTCGTGAAAGATGTGGATCAATGTAGCATCGTTAGTATGGTTTTGGAAAGTTGATGAAGAAAGAGCATAGTTGAAAAATCCTAAGGTGCGAATGGTGGTTAAAGGAGGCCTTCAAAAGCTGACAGAGAGGAAGGCGGTTGAGAACTGAGTACTGCACACTATAGACAAGAACACCACGAAAAAGGCAAGCAGAGATATGGAGGAGTGGGGAATCAGTGTGAGAAACTGAACATGAACGAGGCACTTCAGAAAATGTATTTAAATCGTGAAATCTATACAAAATATTAAGTTGGATATACAAAATATCAACAATTATTATATTTTCTCCTATCGTCATGGATTATTTTCAATAACTTTTAAAATGCCAATCTGGAAATGGTTAATGGAATACATTTGATCCAAATAATAACTACACTTTATGGAGAATTTTCCAAGTTTTCGCTCTTTTCCCAGTTTTTTCAGTACTAGCCGACCCTGTCCAGCTTCGCACCGGAGTTTTTGTTGTTGTGATGCAGTTTAAACTTCGTGGTAATTTAGTGTTGATTTAAATTGCACATTTACATTCAGAAACAGTGGCGATATCTGAAATAGGTCGTGATAATTAGTACAAATTAAGGAAAATATATTTCACTCTGCTTCATTCCTTTAAAATCAAAATGTCCAAAATTGCTTTGTGAAGGAGTTTCTACGATACATTAGAAATATCGGGTCTACATTTCATTATCCTGTCTTTATTATCTTTCTCTCACTTCTTTGTTGATTGTGTCAAACATTCAAAACAATGAACCAAAGAATTTCACTCTGTTTTTTTAAATATTTATTTTATAAATATTTACATACTGAAATAGAGTTAATATCTCAATTAAATCCTGAATAAACTTTCGAAAAATTGTCTACTTAATACCCGTTAGGAAAGAAATATTGAAAAATTCAAAAACCCGTTTCTAGATATAAGAATAAAAATCGTTAATATGCAAAAACTCAGATGATTACTCAATTAATTTATGAAATAGTGAGAGTAGCCTAACTTCAAAAGAAACTTACCTTCCTAAATAATCTCTTCAAAATTTCTAAAAATCTTTTTTAATTGAGTTTCTACGATTCAAATGCAACTTCCTGTCAAAACTTCAATATAGTTCAAGTTTCTATGACGTATCAACGCAGACAGAAAATTATTAATGTACCAGTTGTTCAGGACAATGCACCAAGTATTTCTAATGCTTTTCTCCTAATAAAAAGAAAAAATTACCTAAAATTCCTGAAATTGGTTTTTAATTGAGCAACATGAATATACAAAAATCTTGTTGATAACCTTATTAGTTCATGCGATATAGCGAAAATGATATAACATGCCGTTAGTACGAGCGATAAAAGCATGCGATCATTTCTTACCCTTCCCACCAGGTGACATTAAATATCGAATAACTCATCGACTTGTTTCTAGATATTTAAATTAAAAATGTTTACTTTAAAAATACAGAGATATGTCAATTAGTTCGTGAGATGAAGTAAAAAAAAGTGAATATCTTAGAACACTTTTTACTACATACTACAATTTCGGAAAATTCTTTCTTAGTGAGTAGTAACGTAACAGATGGCTCCAACGGCCTAAATTTCTCGTTTCCAGTTTACTGCGTTGATGAATGAGTCAGTTAATCAGTCAGTCAGGATAACGAACTTGTATAAAGAGATTCTCACACCATCCAAACACTAAATTATGTCTACTATACACTGAATCGAAGCATATAAAAGAATTTTTGTATTGTTTTGTTGTGAATGGTCTCTGTCGCGAGAGTTAGTCCAGATGGTGTTGTCGCATTTGCATCCAGGGACTCGTTAACTTGGGGACACTTTAATTACCTGCGGGAGGGCCTTGCTGTGGAAATGAGTGTCCGTGGGTTTGGGCAAGGACCGTTTACAAACCGTTGTTGTTGTTGTTGTTGTAAACGTATGTCCCACCTATTATTTTAAAATTTACGAATTATTTCACTAGACTTGCAGTGCTATGTTTATATTTCCTTCACCTTAATAAATATACTAATGAACATCAATGTATATACAAATAAATACGACATATTGCTAAGTACGATGAGAATATATTTTTTAAATACTTTGGTTTTTCTTTAGTTAAAAACCATTATTCCTTAATACGAAAACAATTGTGTACGTGACTATAATTGTCCTAATATTTAAATACATTTAACATATTTCTGGGTTTGGATACTCCAAATACCTTCTTGTTCATTATAAGATGGTGGCAAGAAGAACCAAACAAGAGTACATCCGTCCTGCATGACTTTAACATACAAATCCAAGATCAGAAAATCAGAATTTCGAAAAATTCTCCTTTTACTGATATTTTGCAGCATATTAGCTATTCCATTTAAACACATCCCCACTAGCTTCGGTCGTCTTCAGTTACGTGAATCAATAATTTACGAAACTGACGGAATTATAAATATTAACTATTCATGAACTGATATCCTGCATTATACCTCCCTGAACTTTACGCAATGATTCCTTGCAATTATGGCGTTTATTTGGTGTTATTTGGTTTTAGGTGACTTTTGTGGGGCTTTAGGGCTTGTTAATGTCACGGTCATTAGAGCCCTTGGCTTTAGGTGTTGCGTACACATATGACTTTCTTTTCTCTCCCCTTTCCTTGTTTTTCGCAAAACAACAGCCAGTTTGAAGCAATATTTCAAAAATAACAAATAAGGATACAAAATGAAGCTTTATAGATACATAGATAGATTTTAGGTGTTGCATTCACATATATAATAAAGGGATTTGAAGATTTTTTGAAGGGGAGAGAAAAATGTGAAAACAGACATTCCCTAATGTTTTCTTTATAAGTAACTCTCTAGGCAAGATACACACTGTGTCATTGCGATGATAGCTATTTTCTTAATTACAGAAACTTTGGAAATTTTCGACCCATGTCGAGCTTTGTGTGAAAGAAACCTTTTAATTATAACTGACATTCATACAGACAAAATTATAGAAAAATGAAATATTCTGCCACGCTTTTTCACAAAAGTATTTATACTTTTATGAGTCTTTTACTTTTATTCTGGTAAGACAACTCGTTTTGTTTGTGAAAATTATACGAAATACCAGAGGAGTTAAGATCGTCTTTTGAAATAAATTTTTTTGCAATATCTATTCGAATCTATCTCTTTAATATCGTACAAATATACCGTTTTCTCATTGTTGTGATTCACTGATTGATTATTCATTCGTCAACGCAGAGAATAAGTAATGTAGACGCAAACGTCTTGACATGATGGTGCTATTGTACTGCAGAATATCAGTAAGAGAAGGGTTTTTCGATACTCCAATTTTACTCCAAAATAACTAAAATAAATATTGCCATTTCAAAATATATGATAAAAAGAAAAAAATCATGCTAAGTCGCTGACAAATAAGAAAAATAGACATAGCTCTTACGTAATGTAATGAGAACGATATAACAACCAAGTTTTAATTATGTTGAAAAATATTCATAGGTGATTTAATTGTACCCCAAACATGAAATATCATTACGAAATAGTAAAGTGAAATGGATGTCTACTTACAACTTTTAAAACTATTGTTACGTGAATCTTGTAGGGAACTTTCTATGTCTCTCCCAAAAGAATCCTCTTCCCAGGAGAGGCTGTGATGCTGTGTATTGGAAACTTTTGAAAACAAACTTTGTTTAATGTTTTATCCTCTGTGGAGTTAAATGTGAAGAGTTTTAGAACGTAAAGTTTTTTCTCTGCATTTTCAGCTTTTTCGCTTTAGTGAGTTGGTGTCGTCTTAGATGCTCATGGATTCAAGTCTTCTTGCCTCCACTCCCTATGCCTTCATCTCTGGCTTTTCTCGATCCCTGCTCCTCGTAGAACTGTCATCTGGAAACTGAGCAAGTTGTTAAGAAGCGGATACATTTTGCTCTCCTTTTTTAACGCTATCCCGTTTCCTTTGCCCAGACTTCCTCGAACAGAAAAGGAGACATTCTGTCGATAACATCGTTCGATACACGTCTTATTCCTTCAGCCATCCGCCCGTAATCTCGCTTTTTCATTTATTCGGCAAGAACCTTACAAATGAGTCCTGTTTCAAATGCTTTCAATTATTGCGAGATTGTGTTAGTTTCCTGAAACATTTGTTTTTCGTCGTGATAGTATCTTAATGGAGTTCTTCCCCGCTGTCTGGAGAGTGGGCGAAGGCGCCGAGAGTACGAGATTCAGAAAAAGGAGGAACTTCATCACTTGCGTCACAATGAAGTCGTCTTCTTGCTTCCTATCTCTTGTGAAAGGACTGGTGGCAACACTAAAGATTTGTAGATAAGGGGTTTAAGATGCTAAAAAAAAGGACAACGCACACACACACGCACACAC
>NNCF01128939.1:117872-164533 GCA_002313205.1 Laupala kohalensis | reverse complement strand
TATATATATATATAATTTTTGTATTAGATATTTTCATATTTAGATATTTAGTACCCTGAGTTGGAATTTGCGCCCCTAGCCTCACCGGGTCCAGTACTTTACAGTCTGAACTATCCGTCCATTGAAAATGTATTCGAAGAAACACTATTAACTCTCAATTCACATTACAATTGCTGTTTGAATTCTAGACGGGGTGAACATTTATCTTGGGATTTCCATCGATGAAGGAAATAATAATGAAATCAGTTTTAATCGTTAAATAGAAGACCTTATTCTGTATATTCTGTAACCTTGAACAACTTCTGTAAGTATATTCTGTAACCTTGAACAACTTTTCCGGTACCATTTTGTGAAGTTACCAGTGCAATGCAGGGGGTCCACGAAAGTGCATTAACCTGGTCGGTATTTTTGCGAATTGTTCCTGGAGACCCCTAGGTATGCTTTAATACCCGGTGGTGTATTTGTGTGTAAAGGATACTTATTCTTCAGTATATCTGTAAAGAATACGTACACCGATGGGAAAAACGACAATCGAATTTGATAGCGTTTGTTTTCGATGTACAACTTTGCTTCCGCCGTTTTTCTTCCATCTTTCGACCACTATTTTCTTCCATCTTTCGAGCAGCGTACGAATCCCGGGTTGAAACAACTGCCCATCTTTTGAGGCGATCCACGTATTGATCCAAGTTTTAACTCACAAGAACAAAAATGTTGGTCAGCCAGGCCGTTTGCCATTGATCGAAACAAGGGATAGGCAGAGGGAGCAATGTATGGAGAATACGACGGGTGAGGTAAGACTTCCTATTTCAACGTTTCCAAGTATGTTTTGATTGACTTTACGACATGGAGTCGAGCATCGTCATGCTGCAAAATCACTTAATCGTGTCTCTCATTGTATTGCGACCGTGATAGCCGAGCCAATTTTGATCTTGCCAATTCTTCTTGCGTTTGACACGAGTCTTCATGAAGTAATACCTCCAATACTGCATCTATGAAAACTGTCAAAATCGCCGTTCTTGAAACGTTGAAACCACTCACGACACCTTCTTTCAATAATAACGGTCTCACCATACATATTTGAGAGCATTCGATGAGCCTCAGCCTCAGATTTCTTCATATTGAAGCAGAAAATTAAAACCCGCAAGTGACGAGGCTCGTACACTAACATTTTCAATTAAGAATAACTTTTCGATACGGACACAAATATACTTACGGGGTTATGTTGACAAATGCCCAAGCTTATAAACAGACGTCTACGTCTGTTTATTTCCACTACCACATACTGCTAAAGCCATCTATTGGAAACAACGGAAGCAAAGTTGTACACTTAATAAAAAGAACACTCTATCGGGGAAGCTCACGATGACATTATTTACTTCCGATACGTGGTGATAATGTCTCAAAAAGAGCGCCTAACTTATTTTATGTATGTATTCTCGAGTAGGCAAACTAAGGACCACGATAACGAGTGTTAGTTCTGTGTGAATTTATTCACTAGACATCGTGAATTTTTGGGGGAACAATCTAGGTAGCTGTATTCGAGTATTACAGCTGCGGTTGTTAGCCGCAGAGGGTGAACTTTTCAAACGCCACAGCTATATGAACTGAGACATAGAATTGAAAAGCTACAAATTTTTCTTGCCCCGTCTGGGAATTGAACCCGGGATGACTTAGTGATGAGCGAGCACGCTGACACGGTAGCCACGGAGGAGCATCTTATATTTTGAAATACGAACCAAAATGAATTTCAGATAAAGGTTTATTATTATTATTATTATTATTATTATTATTATTATTATGGTTGTCATTTCCGACAGGGAAAGCTGCGTTTTTTTGATACGAAAAAAAAAACTTATTTCGTATTGAAATCTGAAAATTGGTCTTCTTTCTATGGATCACACTATTTTCGACGAGACACCCTTAAGATTGTAATACGCGTCGTTTGAAACGTGTTATCGCCGCGTGAGATATTATTAAGACAGTTCTTGAATTATTCGCTTAATTTAGATTTTATAAAATAATATTGCTTCTCTATTGATGACTCAAATATGTAACTTCATGCATTATCTTTTTGACGAATGTTATAAACGTTAGTCCTTGTCCCCGAAGGATAGCTGTTTTTAAGTTTTAACTCAATGCATAAGGTCATCCGCACACGGCTCGTCTCGCGTGCGACGCGACTGACGTTCGTCGTACGCGTGAAGAGTGAATGTTTCCCGAAACCATCCGCACACAGGCCGATTTTTCTCTCCTCCACTGCCGCGCCCCGTCGTTTCAAATAAGCCACTTGAGGGCTCATTTGCGAGGGTCGATATCCCTTTCAGTATTCGTTTACGAGTACTTAACCAGTAAGGTGCAAAACTCATATTAGTTTTGAAATAACGTGATATAAACGTGCTGTGTAGCTCTATTTTTATAATTTATGTTTTAATATTGTATAACCTTTGCTAAGACCATACCATAATGTACAAATCTTAATAATACTTGCGTACTTCTGAAAGTGAAGAAATCAATTTAACTGTGAGTGAAAAACAAATATACCAATACTTATTATATTTTCTCTATCATTTTACATTTCACATTAAAGTGTAAAACAATAAACGTAAAGAGTTTGTCTAAAGAAAGGTCGTAAATATATTGAAATAAAATATTCTAATAGTCGAAATTTATTCGTTGCTAAACTTAATAGTACCCAAGAATAGAAAAATAAGGAAAACGGGAAATGTTCAACGCAGTTCAGATTAGTTTTGCATAAAGTCATCAATTTCAACATTTTCGTTGAGAGAAACTAGATATGTAGTTTGTATGAAAAGTAAGAGGGAGCAAACAAACAGGAATTTTATTGTTACCCTGTCCCGTCCCACCCCTGCGCAAACGGCCGTCATACTCGACTCAAGGGATTTTTCCCGTTCTCTGCAGATCGCATTGTTTGCGGGAAAAGATAATTACCAATAGGCCCGTGTGCGTCTCCCCATTTACTTATCTAGGAAGTGGAGAGGAAGCGATGTTCCTGCGTCACTCGCGTTGCACACGAGACGAGCCGTGTACGGATGGCCTCTTCAAACACCTTCAAAATACCTTTGAAAGTAATTAGACTGGATTAACTTTTCAAATTTTCAACATCAAATCTCAATAACTATGAAAAAAAAATCGATGAGCTTGTATTCCTTGTTATATAGCTTACTAATCATACCAGATGATTCTGTTAAAACTTTGAACGTAAATGCTAATGTTATTTTGTATTAGTTTTGATATCAACTCTGCTTATTTGTTTAGTTAAACGAGTTGTGTTCCGTAATTTGTGGGTTTTTGAATACCGAAAATCAGTCATTGAAATTGTGAATTATCTTATTTCGGACTAGAAGTCTTACTTCAAGATAAATTTGACTTAAAAAATAGAATAAATTGCAGTATATTCTAAATATTATGTTTATTAGGAATTTCGTGTGCGTGGTATGTGGCATTCGATAATGAAATGTCACTGTTCTATGTGCGTAGAATATCGTTTAGGAAGAATCCTCTTTCATTTGTTTAGTACCGGATACGTTTTAACGCACTGGACGTGTTTTGTACTTTTTTACTTTTCACATTATTATCATTTCTTACAGGCTTTCGAGTCAAAAATACTCTGCACGACGAAAACCTTTGTTTACCTACTGAGAACTTGAAAACTTTCCGATAGTCTCTTTTTCCACTGTGTACATGAAGAAACCACCATATAATGCGTGATAATCAAGTATACCGAATTCATAATTCCTTGTTCCTATAAGTTTTGAATTGAAATATTTTGATCACAAAAAGGAACATCATTTAAATTAAATCTAAACTCGAGAAAATTTGGATCTGCGTTGGTGAGATGTGTAGTTGCTTCTCCTCTCTCTTTCTCTCGTCTTCTCTGGCCAATGCTTGAAGCGCCAGTCACGTGACGGCTATCACCGGAACCGCGCGCCGTGACTTGACTTCCGGCGGTCGCGCCTCCCTATGCGGCCCTTCCCTGCTGCATTGAGTGCTTGGATTTTTGTGGAGGATATGAGGAGACGTATTCATCAATATGTGATGTAATTCGACCAACTATGTAAGAATCTTGAACTGGTTGCATAATGGTTGTATACAAAATATACATTAAGTATAAAATGACGGATATGTAGCACTTCTGTGAGGCATAGGAGAGAATAGATACAAACGAACATAAAATATGGAACCTCAGAATAATTCGGCTGTATGACACAACTGTGCGGAACGACGAAAAATGAAAGAATTTTTTCTCTTCTAATGATTGTTGAATATTTTCCTCATAACTTTTGTCTAACTTTTAAGAATCGTTCATAAATTATACGATCTTTGAGCATTTTTACCTCCCCACCGGTTCCCTGTATCACGGCTTGTAACGTTATATCAAACTCCTCCTTAACGTTATGTCACAAAATGACCTACCCCCTCCCATGTCAAACATTAATTACCTGCGGAGAAAATTGTGCGTAAGGGATTATAAGACTTATGGTTTTATTGTAGGAAAATTTGCCTCAATCGAGACAGTAGAAAGGAAAGGTAATGAAAAAAGGGGAATATAAGTAAATACAATATTTTTTACATGAGTGTCATCAGAGTCTATATTAGATTGTTTTAAACTAAACTGTTGTTTTCAGTCAAACCTACATATTTACTTTCTTCAAATTCAGAAGTTTGTGGCAGAAAATGTCTTTATCCACGAAATCTGTTGTAAAAAGAGTTTGGAAGTATTTTTTTACAAATGAAAATTGATCATATCAAATCTCATTGTGAAACCTCTTCATATCTGACATTACCATGAAGACCATTGACATTTTCTTGTATAGGTGTTGAATTGTTTGGTTACTTTTTGGGGAGTGAGTTGAGGTGTCTTTTTTTTCGGAGGCGGGGAAGAAACTCCATTTTCGCTACAAATACGAATTAGTTTCTCTTCTCGAAATTATAATTAAGAACCCATTTCATATGCCTTTTAGCTGTTAAAATTGAATACAATTTTTTTGTACACGAGTGTTAAATTGAAATTGTTATCGTAGCTCTGGGGGAGGAGTATCTTCAGATTCTGTGCTGCATCGTGCTAATGTCATTTTTCCAGCGTTACGTATAATTTTTTAAATATCTCCTAATTTTTTGTCTTCGTTTGACTGATTGTGAGATAGTATTTTGCAAAATTAGGAATTACTCATTTTATAAGCCGTCAATTGTATATTAGAAGGTACGTGATTGGCATAAAGACGAGTTGCAATTTCAGCAATTAAAATTGTATGTAAAATATGAAATCCAATTTTTGTGTTATTTGAATTATTGATGCGTAAATGATACGTATTATTGATTGACATCTATATAGGGTTTCTAGTACTTACCTCTAATCTTGTAATGCGTGGTTTACATGGTGACTGAGATAAATGAGTTCATAGATCGACGGAATCCATCTATTTAATAAACTGAGAATAATAAGAAACCCTCCTGAATTTGTTGAATTCAGGAGGGTTTTTTAGTGGGTATGGTCGAGATATTCGGCGAGTCCCACACACGGGGAAGAGTAACTACGGCTTTTCTCTATGGTGCGAAACTGCATTTTTCCCTACTTGCATAAGCTCTAATGACCTCGATGTTGACGAGCCCTAAAGCCCCCCCCCAAAAAAAAAAATAATAATAATAATAAGATGCAAGTATTTGAAAATTTATTTATTGTTTGTTATTGCCACATGCGTATAACTTATTTTAGCTAGAAATTATGAAGTGAAGATCTAACTTGATGGACTTTTAAGTACCATTTTTGATCTAGGGATGGGGGGGGGGGGCTGCAACCACAGTGAGTCACTTTATAACTCTATATTTCTTTGTTTCAGGTAAAGTCATACCTTCCATTGAAGACCTTCAGCGAGCCGACGCCTGCTAAGGTATATTTTAGATATCATCTTTTATATATCACTGAAATGCTGTCGTAACTGAGAATAATCACACAATGTTTACTTTGAATAATGTTGCTAATTGTCAGTTGGACGAAAAATGACGGAACTAAGAAAAATTCAATTCGCTCTGAATATATGTTGCTTTACTCACAGTAGGGGCTTATACAGTTGGTCTATCGCAAGATGGTTTGATAGTACTTACTTTACTAAGCGTAGATATTTTAAGGAACTAAATGACAAGACTAGCAGGATTTTCAAATAAATTTATCAAAGCATCCTCATTGTTTCTCTTATTTGCCAAAAACGTATGGAAATATTATTTTTCAATTCACATGTAATTGACGAAATATATGTACATATCCAATAATGTACTTATATTACTGTTGATATGTGCATAATATAATAGTAACTGTTCTTCTGCTATTTTAATCTATCTTCAAACCCTTGTATTGTATCAAAGTAAAACTTATCCAGAGGCTATCTCCGACCTACGTTCTGTGACAATCTCTAAACGTTCAGTAGTTCATGTGTACCAAACTTTGTCAACTGAACTTCTACAAATCCACGGTTTATTTAGCTTCAGAAAATGGGAATAGTTTTAAGGTGTAGTAAACATAGTTTATGTTCTTCATTTATTTTTATATAAAGTTTTGTACTATTGTTTATGTACGTTTTCTTAGTTATTTATTATTTTGCCACCGAGTGAAAAACGCAATCGTAGCCATGGATTCTGTACATTATTGGGAATAGCATGGGCGTCGGCGAGAAAGGCTGGTTGAGCAGGCTGTTTCTGTGGACTCATCAACAAATAATTTAATTCGATTGGTGCTTGAAAGATATGTCATTTACTCATGTTATCTTTATTAAAGTTCAGTTCAATCCAGCGAGCGACGCTGGGCACGTTCTAGTTCATAATAAATTTGTATTATGTGATACTTTCGTGCAGGATTTATTCACAATTTAGGTTTTGCGTCATATATCTGTATTCACGGACCATGGTCATTATACCACGATCATTAGTTTGTCCAAGATTATAGACCAGAGGTGGCCATGTATTTGTCCTTCTACGAATGCTACGGGCAACTGAGGCCAGCATAAAAGGAGGTGGGGAGTAGCCTCGAGTCCCATCATTCTCCTAACTGCTTGAATATTAATCAGTAGTTCAAATAGAGCTTCTCATTGCCTCTTCATCTACAATGTCTTTGATTGACGAATAGCAATCCATGTCTTCAACTATTGTTGTATATTCAATTGCTATATGGTATACCCTTTCCACGGCTGCTATTACTATAAGAAAGCGATTAGGAGCGCTAGCTATCCTCCTCCACTGCATGTCTGGTCATCCCCTCCTGTGCGAAATGGCTGATAGGAGTTGCCATTCAGAAGCCCGTGAAAAACCCGCGAGGTTAAAATGCTCGCGACAAGCAGTTTTAGCCATCTCTAACCTAAATGTAGACTAATTCGTGACAAATTGTGCTGTTCATATTCCTGGAACACATTCCATGCGTTTCTATTGACATTTTTATTTTAATGATTCATGAGTGGATTTTTTCACATGAAATGTTACGGACTTGTGATAAACATGGACGATTTCGTTATGTTTTAACGATGCATTTGGCATTACAAAGGAAAAGACCATTGTCACATGGTAGGCAAAATACTGTTTGTCACTTTATCGAGACATTTTTTTTCAATTGTTTATCCTTCATCCCGGTCCCTGGACTCATACGTCGTTACCCGGGTTTAATTCTCTCTTATTCGTCTCTTTCATATGATCTCTTTCTTACGGAACATTACCTGTCCAGCATCACCACTGGAGACGAACGCAACAACTATCCAACAACTGTTTTCAGTGCTTGCCTTACATCATTATTGTTATAATGTTTTGGAATTTTCCAAAAACTTCTTCATTCTGTATTAGATTAGGCCAATTTTCGGATGTATATACTCCTTCCTTTTTCATTAATAGTAATAATTCTTGTCTTTCCTTGTCATTATATTTACAGTCGTGTATTATATGGTCAACGTCTTCTGTACCTTCTCCACATAAACAAATATCACTGTCTGTTAATTTCATTTTGTATAAATATTTATTCATGTCCCCATGACCTGTCATAATTTCTAGTACATGTCTATTTGACCGAAACCATTTCTTGTTTGCCTGTGCAAATTTAACATTCTTTATAAATTTATATAAGTCAAGTCCCTCATGTGCATTATTCCAACGTTCTTCCCAACATAACAAAAGCTTCCGCGTCAATATATTCCTCCATATGTTGTCTGTTTCCTTTAATTCTTCTCCACATGACTTCTCCACTTCGTATACTTCGACGAGTAAATAATATCAGAAACACGAAAGCGCTTGTCTCGTGTTCTTTACGCATTGTTACAAAATACAATTTTAAAGATTTTTGTTCAAGCTGAATGACCGCGCTTGTCTCAGATGGCAATTCATAGTTGCAAAGCAATACGTAACGATTGGCGATGAACAGTTACACAATTACAATGTTTTGTTCCATAATATTATCTTCCATAAGAAGAGTATATAAGACACTTGATGACTTGATTCCATAAGATTGTCTTCCATAGAATTGTCACAAAGAAGAGTATATAAGACACTTGATGTGTCTTTTTGTTTGTTCAGGAGAGTTGGGCGTATTCATTACTCATCGTAACAATCATGTTACATCTCTTTGAAATCCATTTCCTTGCTTCACTGACGCGAAGAGTCGGTTCTGTTGATTTCACTAAAATTGGTACACAGTTTCTCAGAAAAAAAAAGAGAAATAAACAAATAGTTGCTCACGTTTTTTAGAAATTAATATAAATACTCTTTGGCTCTTGACACGGCCTACGTGGATCGTGGGTTATTCCTCTGTATAATGTACATACAATGCCCTTTATATTAGTCTCGAGTCGTTCTGATCGTAGTGTGACGTAAATACTATCGATTATACTCAGAAACATTGTTTCAAATTTTATTTATAATTTAATTCGTATTTTGTGATTGTGGCGATCGATGTAAAACTCTTGAACTTCTGGACTTTATATTCTTAAAAAGGTCTTTGAAAAAAAGACTTTTATAGCATTTTATGACGTTTAGTAGAATGCACTTGAACTCTGTTTTAACCAACACAATTCGAAAGCAACTTAAAAAATGACAATTTTGAATTGATGACGAACATACGCGTAATATCAACGAGAAACTGACGCACGATAACATGCTTTTGATGTTAAGGATCAGTTTCTTTATAAATGTGATCCTTCATTCGTTTTGTCAACGAAACTTACTATAATATTTCTCCCACCTAATTGTGAAGTTCTCGGGTGTTATGTGTCCGTAGATTTTTTCCATACCTCTGCACTTCCACGCTTATTTTGAGGCACGTAATTGGTATATCCACGCCCCCATATAATTGTATTCATATAATGACATAAATTCATATATTGTCGTTTCACCCTGAACTGAATGAATATTTATATCACAGTTTCATTCTGTAACACAAAGTGGTGATGAAAATAAGGTTCGATGGAGTGAGAAGCTGCATTTTTATTAATTAATATGAAGGAGTGTTTTGGAAACGTATCAATGAAATTCTTGTTGGAGCGTGATTGTTGAGACCTTCGTGGCTGTGGGCGATGCGAGTGGTGGGCTGGAACGAGTCGTTCTGTGCCACAGCGGTGAGTAGAAGGAGGCGGCCACGTGCGCAGTGCCACGTGTCGACGATTGGTCGCGTGCGGTGGCACAACCCGACACGGCCCCACCCTCTATGCACAGCCGACGCACTGCGCACAGGGCGCTCATGTGAGTATTGTGAAAGAGTATTCAAACGAAATCAGCTATTTGTGGTTAGAATACGCGAGAAACAAAATGTCTTCAATGCTTTAGAATTGACTCGTATATAAATGAATCTTGGGTTGTTGAGGATTTAAGAGTTTTGTGAGAGCTCATCGAATATCCGGATGCATGCAAAACAGAAATACATGCTCGTCTCCAGTAACACCACGTTTAATCTAAATAAGTTTAATCTTACACAAGAATTAATTGTTGTGAGAACAGCACCTTTTTCTTTTTTTTATGTAATAGTTTTTCCTTCGCCTCAATTTCTTGGTCCTCGATGGTGAATGACGTACCTTGCCCGTCTTTCCCTAAAGTGGATACTCGTAGAACGAAAGGAAACCATAGAGGAGGACATAGTGATCGATGAGAGCTTGCAATAATTTTGGATTCAAACTTTTGCTAAATTGCGTATTAGTTTAAAGGATGAAGCGGTCAATGTGACATTTCCATTCCGTCGTTGTGGCCCACTGTAAGAGGTCGCCGTCGCAGTGCGCACCAGGGCATCGGCATCGGCAGTGGAGCTGAAGAAGCAAGCGGCCGGTCTCAGTCGTAGCAGAGGTGGCGTGCCTGTCGGACCTCATGTGCAACGTGTCTCAAGTGCTTCGGCCGCGTGGGTCACGCGTGTTTGTTTTTGTTTTTATTTTGTGGACCGCGCTTCACTCTTCGCATTGTTTCCACTGACAAAGCTTCCCCGCAACGCTTTGACGTCGTTTTGTTGTCTCGAAACAGATTCTTAGTCGGTCATCTGCTACTCTGCATAACTACTTGCGACTAGGACGTGAAGTTTGATTTAACGTGTGAATGTGTTGGTGATATGCAATATATAAATTCTGCATAATTGTGCTGGGAAGACCGGTCTGTGTGTTGGCATTCGCTGGTATTAGGAACCGAGTGTCTTGGTTGTGCGATTACACAAGGGAGATGAATGTTACTATTGTGGGCATATTGTGTTTGGCAAGTCGTGTGATAATTCCATATGATGTGTATATAAATAAGTGCTATAAGTGAATATAAAGGTAGTTTTCTTCTCATGAAATAGGATTACTATCTTCAGTGTCGTTCTTGATCCCGAAGGTATGTTTTTATTACTATTAGACTCCTAAAGATCCTGAATGATTTATAACCATCGAAAAATTATAACATTTTTATTTTTTTACTAAAATAATTTCTAGTCGAATTTTTTATTAAATTTTTAAAACCTTTAAGCAAATCTAAGAAAATATATTATATAGAGATATGAGAAAAATATATGACTTCTTACAAGTACAATCGTGAAAATACCTATAATTTTTTTTTCTCTACAACGGATTATTTTTCTTTCTCTTCTTGTAGTACACTGTTTCTTGGTGCCATCTCAGTTAACTATTAATTTTCTTTTACACAGAAATATATCGCAGATTTTCTTCTGAATGTGATGTAACTTTCCTTTTCGAATAGATAAATTCAAACTTGCTTATTATCGCAGAATTGGTAAACGACCTTCAAGGAAGCTGGACTTGAGAGGATGACCATATTCTTTAAGGAAAACATAGGATCATCATATTATTGACAACACGAGAAATCTATTCCTTGGCTCTTTGATCGGAATTGATGGGATGGTTCCTTACTGGTTTCCGGGGTGTAACTTAGTATATCCTCCCCCCCCCCTACCTGGTCAACTGCTTTTTTTACAATAAAATTTATTTATTTAGAATAGTTTTAAGAGGAAAGCAAATTCCTAAATTAGTTTATTGTCTTCCACGTGGTCATGCGCAGTTTGTACTGCTTTTCTGACAATAAATTTATTATTATTTTCATATTCTATTTCTGTTGTTTTATATCAAAAGTTTCCCTTTTGTTGATTCCATCAAAGATAGTCTGAAGTGATTAACGGTAGTCTGTACGCTGGGGAACCTCGAGACAGTCCGAAGCGGTGCCGTGGAATTGAGTGTCATAATAAAACTATGGCTTGGAGTTATAGGCGCAGCGATTTGTTGTAAAGGAAATGTATTTGTGTAGACAGGACGGAAATGATAACCAATGACTCCAAAACTCCGAAAATAGTAATACGCTAAAAAGCAAAATTGTGTGGTATTTGCTTACTTGATGATACATACATCTTAAATATCATTCATAATATTGAAAACTTCACCCCCACATCATTATATTATTTGCTCGTGCGTGCTAAATGTCGTTGTATCGTTGAAGAATCGTTTACATTTTTAATGTTTGTATAATTATGAGACGTAAACTATGAGTCATACACTTATCTTTTCGAGTTAGGAGCGTCAATAAAATACTCTGGGTATCAACCGCATATCGTCTTTTTTTTTTTCTTTAGCGTGATAGGGATGCAGCCATTCGTAACTATTTGAAATTAAAATGCTCGATTATGCCTTTATGCTCGTTTATTTTTAATGGAGGGAAATAAACAAGGGCGCGGTATGATTGCAATATATTTAGCTTGAATGTAGCAGGAAAACAATGTTTTATTCTTCCATCATGTATATGTGTATATGAGCGTTCACTATTGACTCCTTAAACTAATTGCTACAGGTGTGTGGGGAAATTCTCCTACTGAGCCTCCGGTTAGATTTCCTCCTATATGAGTCTCGTGTAGGAAGACAGACAGAGATCCGTGTCTTCCTTGTCATATTCCAGAGCGACCTCCGCAGCTGTTCGTTGCAAGCTGCATCCTTCGACAGATGTCACACGGAAGAGGAGCGTCCTAGCCACACGCCACTGCTCTGCTGCAGACACCGCAGCCGCCAAGGACCCTTACCTCCCCTTCCCTCAGGCTAAGCTACGACCTGCAGACGATGGCCATTGTATTCCAGCGTTGGAATCTCTCGCAGAGACGACTTCCCTTTTAGAGTAACTGGTTGCCGTATTCGCACTTGCCCAGAAGTGGTCGTTGCTTCAGTCGGAGAGAATATCAGGGAAAGAACAGGATTTCTTCATCACTTGTCTCAACTAGACCCAAGGACATCACTCGATCGTCCTCGACAATAGCGTTCTTCTAGTAAAATGGCATTCTATTCCATATAACACGAAAAAAAGGCAATTTCCATCAAACTGGTGTCCACTGTACCTCGTTTGCAACGTTCCTTGAGGCAACAAAAACACTAAGAAATGATTCAACTCAAATATTTCTCCTATTCTTGTGACGGAGCTGACTCTGCTAGTCTGTTGTGCTTGCAGTTACGAGTAAAACATTGAGCTGTTGTTAATGTATAGAATTGGATGTATAAAAGGCACTAAATTAACCCAGTGGAGATGCTGCCTCATTTCAAAAACTAAATATAATGACGTCGAGAGCAACAGAAATTCTGATGAGTTTAGATGTGATGTAAGTTGATGCCGTACTACATAGTCCTTGTGGTGAAAGGATAATAATCATGTCGAACGTGCGTTGTGTGGCATATCATTAATTTCCAAGAATCTTCTTCTGTTTAATTTATTATTGGTCGAGATAATTTTTGTTCATCCGTATTAAATTTATCGTTTGTTCTAACTGTAAACAAGTACAGAAACACTATAGTTTTATTTATTGTCCGTAATACGAAAAGAAAGACCTTATGTATTGCGTTCCTCATTATTATTTTCTTCACAATTTCATGAATTTGGTCCAAAACTGGTGAGCACAAAATTTCAATATGGTTTGTTTACAATTTTTGACCCCCTTTTGCTTAGTTTCATACCGAAGATCAATTAATTGATATTTTTCAATGGTTAAACAGTTATGTCAGAAAATTCTAGGTTTCATTGAGTGATTCTCAGAATTGTTCTCCTATGCAACTTCAGTAGTGTACTTGACTGAATCTATGTGAGGCCTTCAAAATAATAATATTATTGTACTAATAATTGATATATTTATTTATCATAACGCACGGGCTGATCTTCTGTTGAACCAGATACATAATTTATAATACACGAAATATTAATATGAAGGGGGGGGGCTAATTTTGAAATAGCATTTGGACAGGAAAGCAAGGGACCATAATGTAATTCCTTAAACAGAATGCATTTTCGTAAGACCGAATTATTTTACATGCGACCGAAAAGGTCTCAGTAAAAAATGACGGAGTGACAAAATCTTTTGTTTATGATGAACAATCTGTCAACACCAGACCTATCTCTACAATATTTTAATTAAAATATCGCGCCACCAAAAATAGAATGAAAATCAACCCGACGTGTTTTAAAGACTTTAGCATATCAGGATAAAAATAAAAGTATTTGAAAGATTAGAAGATTGCTAACTCTCCTTCATTAAATGTTTTTGAGGTAATTAAATGTATTGATAAAGTAAATAAATAAATTTCCATGGAGAAATAGTGAACACAAAAGTTGAAAATGTATTATTTGAAGTGTACCGAATTCCGATCATCGAAATTATGTAAGATTCTTTTATTATGTCGTTTGCTCAGTTTTATCAAATGGTTGAGAGTTAATAACCTGAATAGATGAAGTTGAGAACTTTTTAATAAAAGGTGGGCTTTTATTGCTTATGTTGTATTTGAATCATATATTGGAAATGAAGTATTACATTCTTTGAAATTAGATCAACCAACATTTGAGTATAATAGTATCTCAACTTCATTCAATTTTTTTTTACATATTCTAGTGCAATACTTGTTATTTTCGTTAGATTGTTTATTCGCATTGGTAGCGCACCCTTGGAACAAAATACTTCTACAAAGTTTGTCTAACATTCGTCTAAAGGAGACAAAGAAAATAATGTATTTTTTATATTAAATAATTTTTGTATTGCGAAAAGGTTTAAAAGGAATTGATACTTTAAATGCTTTCATTTAATTGAATATTTCTGATAATATTTACTCATCATTAGAATCTCCATTGCGCAGTGAAGCAACATGATAAACCGTTCCTACTATGTATTGAACTGAATGAATGAAATTTCTCAACAAATCTTCGTGAAAAGTATGCTGGTAGCAGAAAGAAAATTCATTGTTTTCGTCCCAGATAGTAATGGAAAGGATCAGTTATGTTGCAGTGAGGAATAAAGTTTTGCGTTCATCTGACCTATGAAATTGATTTAATATATTCTCAGAATAGCAATTGTACGTGGATGTTTTCAAATTTTTATAATATCATCCCATGAAGACGTTTTTAAGTCGATTAAGATGGTATTTTTACTATGATAATTTTTTATTTAGTTTTTTAGTATTTTATTCAATATTTTGTATTTTTTCCTTTGCGAGATGTATTTCATTACACTAAGTTCTTTTATCACAAACAAGGAAAGTGTGAATTGTCCGCTGCTATTTGCATTTGCCACAATGCTTTTCGTGTGAACTGGATCTACTTACTAAGATTCAATTCGACAAGACCAATGGTCTGGTACGCAATAAACTACCTCGTACAAGAGAAAAATTCAGTAAGCGAAATACATGGTAATAAGAGTTTGTATTGATGGTTTATCATGTTTTTTTCTGATTTAGAAAATAGTATTATTTCAACTTTCAAAAATTATCCAGCTCATAAGGTATTTAAGTATAATCAGCAAATTTTTTTAATATAATTTCTATTGTGATGTAATGTATCGCATTTGTGAAAACGTTTTTTACCTCGTTATTCGTGGGTTGGAGGAAAGCGAGCTGAACAATCTAGCATTTGTTCACTCTGGAAGTGTTCCTTGCTCCATTCGAGTGGCATTGCGTACAACAGCCGTTGGTCACGCCAATTCAATATTGACAAACAGCGGCGCACGGACGCTAGGGTCCTGCAGCCACCGCAACGCTTCCTCCTTCCCTCCCTCATCATGGACCTTCAGGTCAACCTCTAGAGTCAGGTGCGAGAAACCAGCGAAAGGATAGGGTTCGTTCATTAAAGATGAACATACCAAAGTAATTAACAACATTTCCGACAGTTAACGGGCAAAATATGGCATGCATGCAATGGCAATGACAGGAAAAATATTTATTCACTGCCTTCGTCTACAATTTTCGTCAAAATAGTTTTCACTTTCCTACTGTGCGCACGTGTAATGCGTAGTGAAAAGTAATGTAATCGTCCTTTGCTTAGAGGTTCGAGGAGAATCTGTATTGAAGGTCCTGTGTCGAATGTCCGTGTATATATTTGACAGCCAGTATGTCCCAGATAATGCACAAAGGAATTCGTGGGTCAATATGAAACTTGAGCATATTGCTTAGCTCATGGAATAGAGCCCATATCTCTGTCAAGACAGGATTTATGTGTCAGTCTATCGATTGTTCGTGACATGCTTGTTTGGTTGTGAAAAAGTTAAGCTACGAGATTCTTAGGTTGTTCACTTTGCAATAGTAGTTTCACGTTTTGTTATTTTCCCTATTAATATAAAATAATTGTAAGACCTTTGAAGATGACGAAATCTCGTTGAAATCTTTATACTAGAGATACTGCGAATTAGTTCATTCTTCTTCTTAAGCATAATTTGTATCACCTTTGCTAAATATCTTCGATCACCCAAAGGCTCTACAGAAGGTTGTAGAATAATATAAAATTCATAATAAAGGAATGGGGAAGCCATCGACACTGTAACATCACACCTCAAGCCCTGATGCGATGTTATTTTTTCTTTGGTAGAAGCGGGATTCACATAAATACCAAAATCCCTATGGTAGTTTTTGTCGCTGCCACCTGCTCGGTTTCCCGAGCAACCAAACACACGTGTAATAACAATAAATAATGATTTATTACCAATTAACTAGAAATCTGAATTTACAACAGAGACAAACTCCCAAAATCATTAATACATCTAATAATCTGTTATTACACAAATAATACTGTCAGAGAGCATTGTTTACACTTGGTTAAATATAGCTGAAGACAACTAAATTGTAAAAACCCTCAGGTTATCTGATCCTTCGAAAAGATAAATTGTTTTCCCCAACAACCAACTGATATTAGTTACGTCCCTCGCACCTAGTAATGAGTTCATTAAGACTACCGCAGCACCCTTAACAAACATCTGGTCTCTGCGACCTAGACTTAGCTCAGTCACATGTCCGTGCTGACGGATCTCTACGTTCCTTTGTAAAGAATCTTTGAGGAGCTTCACTCCTCCCAATATATACTGTACCAGACGTCACGTGATCAGCAAATAACCACGTCTTCGCCACCACCGTGCAAGCACTCTTTTTGTGTCACCCCTTTGGCTTCTAGTAATGCAGAGGCTGCGCTGTAGAGGACGAATCGCCATGAGCGTCACCTAGGCGCTTCGCAAACACCCTTTCCGTACTTCATTCATTTCTTCATGGAATTCGTCTTTAATTTAGGTACACCTGAATTCCAGTGGGTCAACGTTGCCGGCTGCATTCTTCGAATACACTTGTACGTACTTTCCTTAAAAATGAAAGGTGTTCGTTCGAACAATACCTCCACCCAGAAAAGCTCGTCGCCCGTCCGTCTTAGCGCTGACCGACCACTTATTGTAATATTCTTAAAAGCATCCGGGTTGGAAAATACAAAGAACTATTAATATTTCACAAATTGATGGCATGTCCTGGCGCCGACGTTACAGACACCATCAAGAGAAATTTCAATACGAGAAGAGAAGGCAAATAATTTACAGGACAATATATTTAGAATTTGGGGAAAAACTGATATTTACGAATCTATATGTATGTTATGCGATTTCTGAGAAGCTGTTTAGGAAACGATGGAGAGGAAATTTATTGCGGAGAAGATATTGTCGACAATTTTGTTATGTAGGATGAAATTGATTTAATAATGGGATTTGGTAGTTTTTGCGTGCACGTCATATACAACAACACTCTGTTTACTCGCCAATGTTCCGATATAATTTATATCAGGTCTTATAATACCTCGCTCCATAGACATTCATTCTGCGAACATTCTGAACTTGAACCAAACTGGCACTTCATAAAACCTTTTCATACCATGTTCATACTACATACACTCATATAATACTGACCTGCGTTCGTCCCTCGAGAAGTTGTAGTGTATAGTATTTGGTTGTAATTGATAATCGGGGTTCATTGGGTACTAATTGCAACAAATATCTTTCAGTTTGTAAAATAATATGTGTGTCAGACATCTACTTCCTTATACATAGTGCGCATGATGGGTCATTCCGTAATGCATCAATATGAAGGCTGGCTCCTCAGTCACTGAGAATCCAAGACGATTGAAGTGTTTGGTCACGTTGTAAATATACACCATATCAGTAATCTAGTTCACGTGCGGTACTAGGAGATGCAAATGAGTTCAAATCTATATAAAATTAGCGAATACTTCGACAAATACCAACGAAACACCAAGCGTACATATATGGAAATACTTCCGTATATAGCTTCAGTAAGTAAATCAGCATTTTCATTTGAGGTTTCAATTACAAGCAAGAAAAAAGTGGCGAGATTGAGGCCGAGTATTATATCAAAAAACTGTTCAAAGAGCGCAACTTACACGGAACTGAATGAAGGGTCTCTCTCACTACTGTCAACGTAAGTTTGCTCTCAACTATTTGATACAGAAGTGACTAAGTGACATTTTGACCCAAAAGATCCCTTTAAATATGACACATGCAAAAATTCATCATTTATTAATCTGAGTTGATCGATGTGAAACAACAATTTGTGTTATGACTGCCTCATTTTTTATTGTGAGTAGTACGAAGAGTGTTTTTGACGCATCTCGTCGTCTCTTGTAGTATGAAAACTATCATTCAATTGAAATCAAATAAACATTACGTGTTAATTATATTTTTGAATTAATTACTTCTTTTACTAAAAATCTGTTTCGTTAAAGTTATGTTGTACAATGATACGTTGCGTCAAGATGATGTTAGTAGACGATGACGTATTCAAGACATCGCCCTACAACTACTTTTTAGTACAAATTATGTGGCTACGAGAGAAGTTCTTAAGATGCAAGTAAATATTCTTTTTAATTTAACAAAATTTGTATGTTTGGGATTTCAGCTAACAAATGAAGCAAAAAATGATTTCAGACTTTCGGAGGTAAACCTTCGATCTGTACTATCGGGAACTACCATTCCATTGTTCAAAACTCTTACGACATTATTGTTTCAATAATTATTTCATTATCATTAATTAATATTTCGTTAAACCCGGGTAATCCATGTACAGCAACGTTGTCTTTCTGACGTCCATTGTCGTACTGGTGTTGGATGCAATAAGAATCTGTGTTTGTTGGTCTCGCGTTTAAAGCATCGGGAATAAATCTTCGAATTATAAGTCGCGAATTTGTGATTTTTTTTTTGTTTTGTTTTTTTGTAAATATCAACTTATTTCTTTTCGACAATTATGGGGATACGTCATTATTTCAGAATCGTTATTAAATCCTTTCGTACGAATGTTTCTGTCGACGTTGAGTGCTGTCAGAGTGCTTGTAAAAGAGTTAACAAAATGTCTCGCGTGTATTCGTGAGCGCAGGGGTCGAGGACGAAGCATTGGTTGAAAGCGAGCGGGCAGATTCCGTGCCGGAGAGATGTGGGCTCTCTGTGTTTCCCCCTGCGCTCCCGCATACTCCTTTGCTGTCGCTGCCTTCCTTATGCCAGGGTCGATGACCGTGAGCTGCGATTCGGCTGTCGGCCGGAGCCTTCTTGCGTTCGAGCGCGGAACCGCTAGAGTTACGTCATGGTCCCCTAAACAACTTTCCATTCAATGCTCAATCGTGTGATTCTCTATGTCAATTTGTACTTTACTACGTTTATCAATCCGTATCTCTTTTCTTTTTCATACTTGACTTACCTATGGCTTCTGTATTCGCGTGTACATGCGGAAAGATTTTGTTTGACTTACTAGTTCGAAACGAATCTACGGCTTCTTGCCATATTTTTGAAATTCATTTCGTCTTTGAGTTCCAATAAGATTAATAAAATTTATAACTCACGATTAAAATCATTGTTTAAGTTTTACCTATTTTAAATGAATATAATATGAATACCTTCCTCTCATTATATAAAAATTATTTGTAGAATTTATTATTTGTACATTCATGAATATTAGGAGATTAAGAGAGTACAGTGAAGATATACGCATCGTTCAATTTCCATTAAAGTTATTCGATTAAACAAAGAAGTGTTTATGTAATTCAGGATAGAATATGAGGAAACCTCAATTATAAAATAGAATAAAAAGATTTCCGCTCCAACCCATCGTACGTGTTGGACCTACTTGACGTTTTGTGTACCAAAATAAGTGAACTAAAATATCATATGTTACTCTTGCTGAGGAGACGTGTGTACGAGAGGTTATTTGAATGATGCGTCTGACAGTGATTTGGGTGCATATGTGCCGAGTTGAGCGTGTGCCTGCCTCTTCTACTCCTTTCTCGCTTCTATGCTCTTCCTCTGAGGAAAAAACGAAGATGTAGAGTTTATCTGAAGAAGTTTCGGGTGCGCCGCGCCGGAAGTGTAAGCGTGTTGTCTACTGTCTCTTTATGTCCGTATCCTGAGCAGCGCTTCAGCCCTCCACAATCACCCCTGACCTGTGACCTCGTGGTCGTCGCAATTCTTTTGTCTTCGCTTCCCTCCCTTGTTCCAACTTATATTTGGGATTAGTTCTCGGGTTGGAGTACGGCTGCTCCTACCAAGTCCTCGGAAGTGGTAATCAAATATCCACACCATTCTCTCAATTAGCTGTAGTTTGCTATTTCCTGCGATAGAGTGCCCAGTGTTATTGTTTTCCGTTTTAATTCACTCCAGAATCTTCGTCTCAGATATCTCCAAACGTTTTGGGAGGTACGTAATTTCTTTTGAGAAATTCGAGTCCATTGATATACAATCTCGTCACAAAGAAATAATCGAAGTGAGAGTACATTGACATGATTGCTTCCAAATATTATTTGTACTCTGAGGGAAATAAATGTGTAAATGTTTACTAATACGATATATATTATTTTATTCGTTTTTCAACGGGCTTTGAAGTAATTGTGAGAAAGTGTAAAGTTCGTTTTAAATATTAATGAGTGTCTCTATCTCCGAGGTTACAAAAGCTACAAATCATTTAAATATGTAAAATGAATAGCCCTATGTCTCGTGTTATATTAGTGACATGAGACTAACTTCACTTCTATTGACTCTCCATTATAATAATATTGTTAAAGAGAGCCGTCACACCAGAATATCTAAAACAATAAGCGTGCGAAATAACATTTCCCAGACAAAAAGTTCTATTTTTTAGGGAGTCCGGGAAATTTTGCTTCCTGCCTTGATTTTAATTTTTTTTTAAATACTTAATTTGAAATACCCTGTGTGAATTAGTTCTCTATTTTTACCTTAACGTTCGTAAAATTTCTCAAATATAGATGTATCGTAATTTTTTTTAGATTATGCTTTATTTGCATGTTTATGAAAAATTTTGGAGGTTTCAACTCTGTGTACTAAAAAATCTCTTCTTTAACATTATTCTCCCATGTAACAGAAATAGATAAACATCGCTCTCCTTTTACGGGGTGTCGGTGGATTGAAGATCAGTTCGTTCATTATAGTAATCAAGATTACCCATATTGAGTCTGGGTGTATTGTTTCTTTCTTTTTTTCCAATAATTTGCGAGAATTGTCCGATTACTTTTGGAAAATGTATGGTGAAAACTCATTAAAGTAAAACGTCGTTTATGTGGAATGAATTCCAGGCGTTCAAGTTGTGTTCAAGTTACTTTTATTAGTTTAAATGTACATGCATTTTATGTACATACATAAAATAAACAAAATTGCAATTATCTCTGTTCTCTCGGAGAAAGGACATTGGTAATCAATAACTGTATCACGTTAACATATCTTATTTCATTAATGAGATAAAAAAAACAAATTAAAATTATACGTAATAACGTGAATAAATCAGTCATTTCCTTGAACTAATACCCTCGTAGTCGCGTTTTTCATAGTAATGTACGTGATTCCGCAGTTAACTTTCAGTGTCGACCCTATCGACTTCTACCGTCAACTGTTTCTCGGCCTGTGTCAAACGTCAATGCTACTGGCTGGCTACGGATGTGGACTGGCATGCTCCTCAATGCAATCACTCAAATAATTAACTGTGAGATGTGTGTTGTTACCGGTGGTAACTGCGTTCTATCTGTTACACACTTTTGTTACTCATTCGGGATGATGAGTCTTGTTGCTTGGGTACTTGTTACAAAGAGACTTCGATGCACTACTATACTAAAAATATTTATGAAACTTCTTTATACAGAAGGAATCAGTCATAGAGGTATAATAAATGATCATTGTTCATATAGTTCGTAATATTTAAGACCATAACACAAGTATATCAGCTTCACTATTTTCCACGGATTAAAATCGAGCTCGGTTTTCATATAAGTGGTCAAGCGTGACACATTACTCAAGACCTTGTAGTTTTTTTAATATTTTTTAGCTCCCCTTCGGGACTTTCGCCTTTTAAATCAAAATGTAATGTTCTGACCATTTTTAATATAATACGTACAAGCTCTAGAATTGTTTACATACATATTACACGTGTTAAATGTATTCTTAATGCGTAGTCTGAGACGGCTGTGTTTTAGATAGGCAAATTCATAATAGACGAAACAGTGATTCTTATAATAAGAAGTTTAGTTTGACTAGATTGCTCATATTTCAGCTTTGATTCTATAATTATTGTCATCATAATTCTCTCTAAGATGGTGATGTCCAGAATGCTCATGTCCATCTCCAGTTTCCCTTAATTTGATTAATAGTGACTAGATGGTTTGACAGAAGAGCAGACTTTATGGTCTGAGTCTCGCCAAAATAAAGACACTTATTATTAATATATCACTATTTTAAAACTTAATGTCCTGAATCTTTGTCATTTAGGTGTTTTTTTGACGTTTTCATTTTCTTTGTTTTGATACGAAAGTTACAAATGAGATGTCCTGTAAAGGTTTCATTTTCAATGTTTCCTTTGGAGTGAAGTTTCTTGCAGATTCCTTCCTTTCTACTCAATTCTGTATTAAGTGTTTAGGGGTTCAACTTCAGAGCAAACCTTGATTTTAAATAAATCTTTTTAAGGGTTACTTTCTGCTAGATTTGGTGAATTCCGAGTGATTCATGAGTACAGTTATTTTTATGTATTGTGCGTAATGAAACCAGTGCAAGATGACCAAAACGGTAGAGTGGTAGCGCGTGGGCGTAGTTTGGCGCTGGAAGTGCGTAGGTCGCTCGGTGGGCTGGGTGTAACGAGTGATGGGAGTGCGCGCGGCAGCGGCGGGGAAGTGCGCTGTGAGGCTGCGACCGCCCGATAAGCCACTGCTACCAACGTACTGGGCGTAATTTCTGAGGAACCTCATACACAAAGCGAAGGAGGAGAACGGTAGAGGAGGGATGCTGGATTCCTACAGATGTGAAGACTAAGATAACATCTAACAGTGACACCACAGTCTCCATTGCTAAGAAATGGCAGCGCTACAGGAAAATATTTTGTATTTGAAGAAAAAAAATGGTAATAAAAATGAAGGACAGTTATTGATAAGACACTAGGTTTGTAAGAGAATAAAGTGTTGCTATAACTTTTTTTTATTTTCAACAAATGAATCTCGAGGCGATACCGTTAGGAATTTGTACTGTTGTCAGTACGAGAGAAAAGATTGATGCAAAAAAGGAGAGACGTGAGATGAATGTTAAAAGAAACAGAAAACTGAACTTATCGCGAGTTACATGACTTCCTTCACTTTTGCGCTTAACCACGAATCTCTCACACGCCCCACTTTGATATTTAAAAAATTAGTACCCCATAACTCATTATGTACTTGCACTTAATATGACCTTGAACTAAATTGTTCATTTTCCAAAAATCAATATAAAGTATAAATAATCTCAGTATCGGAATTAATTGGGACTTGGGCTATTTCGAATACACAAAAATTGTGATGATTGGATATGTAGCGTAGGAATTAAGGAAATGGGCGTAAGAAAGAAAAGAGAACATGTTATTGATGAATTGGAATTTACGAGAACATTTTACACCACTGTCAAATACAAATACTTTAAGTATCGCATGGAAGTTACTTTTTATAATTCTCATCAATATAATACGGATAATTGGATAATACGAATCATTCTCCTTTTCTTTTTCTTTGTATCCTGTGTGTCCTCCGAGGATATGGTTACGCAACCGGTCATCCATCAATATATTTTTAAAAACTAATTTGCGACTTATAATAATTGTAAGAGCGGAGGAAAAGGACGAAATATTAATTTCTACTTGTGCTATTTTCTTTTAAGCCCTTTCTCCATGTATTTAATATATTTGATCCCATGAAGAAAACAAAGAAACTAGTTCTTACAGAAATCGCTGGTATGAAAAGGGGCGGCAAACAAATCATAAAGTAGGCGATAAATAAACAAGAGGGAAAATACGTTAGAACACACCAAAAGTAAAAACGAAGGGTAATGCCAAGAAGCAAACAGATTAATTGCAAAAAAAAAAAAACCGCATCTTACATTAAGTGTATATTTTTTAAATTTTCTTTCTTCCATCTAACTCCTGTCGAACATAATCAATACCGGGTTTTACCTACCTCTCTCTGTTTATATTCTGATTTTATAGAATACTTCTTAATTTAACTCTTAAGATTTAATGTTAACCCATTCCATACTTTGTAATGCTTTTTTATCTTGGCTGCTATGTGTTTGTTTTTAGCAGGAAACCTGAGAATTTAAAATAGCCAAGTTTCAAAATAACAAAATATGGAATGATGTTAAATTATCAAAAGTTGTTTTGTAATACGAACTTGTTTTCGGCTTTATCTTTAACATTTTAAGTCTTGTGATATAGTCTCTACTGAATACGCGGTGAACTTACCAAAGATTCTTTTGAAATTACAGATATCATCCGAGTCTTCTTATGTAAAATCCTTCCGTACTGGAATGACACAATCAATCACTGCAGAAAAACAAACTTTTAGGATATTTCAAGATCTTCCTTGTAAATGGCAGGTGGATTTTGAGTATAATCGTTGGTGAACTTTTCATTGAAGTGGGCGTAGAATTCGTGCCTTTTCGTGTTGGTCCTTAGCACGAGGAGACATGTCTTGGTTTGTGTATTCGAGTCGCCTCCTCTGACCCTCGTGAGGATCGTCGACCGCTTGATTTCTCTGGAGGCTCAGCTGCCCTCCGCGCCTTGCCGACGCAAACCTTCTCACCCATCCCGAAATCGGCGCCCTCCATCTGCGTGTCCCTAGGGCAAAGAAACATTTCTCTACCTGATGATCTCAGCGTTTGTTCAGGGAACTCCTATGCTAGATTTTGATTCTGGTTGCATGCGTGCAATAGTTTTCGTTGTTTTTACATTTTTATGTCGCGATTGTTAAGAATTTATGTGAATTTACCGAAGTAATTTTTTTTATGAAAAAAGATGCGACATTAAATGAGTATAAGTTAAATGATTTTAATATTTCATTGAGAGATTTCATTCATCAAATTATTGCATTCATCATTAATCAAAGAATAATAATCATATTATTCTTAAGTCAATTACTAGTTTTGAGTAAAACCATAGCGTAGTGGGGAATAGCCGCGTCTCTTATCTTTCTCTTCCGAGCATCGCTTTCAGAATAACCTCTTGCAACCTTGCGGTTCGCCTCGAATTTGTGTCGACGATTGTGAGTGCACTTTCCCTTACTTCTACGCATGACGGCTCTTCATATGTCAGATGGTGTGACTGGATCTCTTGCAAGCGAAGAACAGTGGCATTCAGTCTGCTTCCTGTCGTGCCCCTGCGAGCGCCTTACTGCATTATTTGTGAGCACCTCGGCCCGCTCGCCTGCGGCGAATTATTCATAAGGATGCTGCTCGTGTGCCGCTGCGCGCCGCGCTGTGTGTCGGCCGAGCGCATAAACACGCTACTCGTTCTCGGTGTGGCAGTCAGTGCCTTTGGTGAGGAAAACGATTTGCACTTGATGCCCGCTTCCAAATGATCCCAATCCACTGAGGGAAAATGTACAACTTCGCTCTTAGTTATGGTTATGTGGCTTTCGAGAAATGCGTTGACGTAATAATACGTTGACGCTGAATTGGAATGGAGTAGAATTTTGCCACTATCTTTGTGTGACAATTCTTATGTAACTTCTTAACGATCTTTTTTTCATTCGTATACCTGTCATTTTCGCTTGGAGGGAGGATCCTAATTTTTCGTCTTCGTTAATAATGATGGCGAGATTGCTTTAATGAAAATGTGATGACATGTATTCGTTTTCATATTTTTTTCATCTCGGTGTAAGAAAAGTTTAAGGAGAGTGTCTTTCATCTAATTGTATGAAACTAAATAGATAATAACGGAGAAGAAACTAATGTAAATGTACCACATAGATGAAGATCTCATTATAAGTGAGGGTGATATTTTTTTCGTAGAAATAATTTTCATTTCATTATCACCAACATATATTTTCGAATGTAATTTCATACTCGATGTGTAAACTGCAAATATTATCGCCCTGGAATATTCAGTCGTACTGCAATATATGTTTCAAGGTAGACTCGTGATGAGACAAGTAATTTTTCTACCCAGAGGAGATCTAGCTATGGTTTGGGGATGTGCGCAGAATCGTTTCGTTCTTTCCTTTGCTGTTGCGAGAAGTCATCCCTTGTTTCCCTTCCCGTCACTCCTGAATACAAACCCCTCAGGCGTTCCGACTTACTGTGGTGCTCTCTTCTGAAAGCGCTCAGGTCCTACCTCATACCCTTTCATCCTGTGAATCTCCATGAACGTCGTTCCTTTGTCCTAAGTTTGTTTTGATACACTATCTGCAAATCTACTTTTACTGCTATACCTTCCATGATGATTATCACAGTGTACGCTCATTTCAATGGCATGCATGTGATTGACACCCAAGACATTGTGGTCAACGTGGTGTCACGTATGTGATTTACACCTGAGAATTGCATTAAAAAGCAAAATGAAATGGTAGCATCTGAGACACCTGGTATATCAGGTACTTGCACCCAAAGAAATACAGTGTATATTCTATTCGGGGGTGAAAAGAAATAGATTCCATCACTTTGCATTTCTATCTTCATCAATTGAATTTTAACCGCAACATTTTGATGTTTCTTTTCAATCGTGTCAACTGCTTTCGTGTAAAGATCACATTATTGATCTCTATACCACTTAGAAAATAATGATTCGATTATTTTTGTTTTTAATTATCCAATTTTTGAAACGTGACGGAATATGACCATTCTGTCTTAAATCTTCTGTACTACAATATAATTTTAATTCATGTTTGCTTTCTTATTCAGTTGAAAACAGTCTTCAAATGAAAGGTTGGGAAAAGAGGGAATTTCTCTCCTTCTGACAATTTTGTACATCGGTTATTTATTTTCAACGAGGGAAAAATAATTCCACCTCTCGTGATTGTCAAAAGTTATTCTCAAAATTTTCAAAAAATAAAATAATAAAATTATGAAATATTTACGGAAAAGTTATCTATGACGAAGTATTTTTTTAAATTCTCGCATAATCGGTATGTAGCTCAGCTGACGACTCCGTTCAGTGTGGACTGCGTGCGCGCGACAACAGCACGACCAGACTGTACTTCACCGCTGAGGCACCGCTGGTCGCCAAATGAAAACACAATTCTGTTTATCAATTATTTGTGGTTACATACTAAGTTTTAAACGTTTAAATTCATTGATCATGTGATCACGGCAATTTCCTGAACGTGACAGTATACATTTTATTCCTTAAAAACGTGCCAGGTCGTTTTTAGCAGTTTTCGAAAAATTGTAATAACTCGTTATATTTTGCAAATAGAAGCTTGAAATTTGTTAATGTTGTCACAAACATAATAGTAATCATTCGCTGAATAAGAATTATTTTTGACACTTTTAGTTTATTGTATAAAAATTTGTAAAGTCGACGTATCGGGAAAAGCTGTGAAAATTTCGCGTTTTTTTTTTTGTTTTTTTGAAACATTTCTGCTATTTTTTAAATATTTTTCATTCATAGAACTATTTTTTTTAAGTATATGCACAAGAACATGACAAATTTTATGGTGTTAATTATTTTTTCTATGATTTTTTGTGCCTTCTACAGCAGTTCAAAGTGAGAGGTCTATAATAAAATATCCGATTATAAAATATCCGATCTGACTCCCAGGACTACTCAGCCTGCTGTAAAATTAGTATCGGTTATGCCCTGGGGTAAAACTAGCCGAAGCGAGATACTGACTCCTCCTCCTAGTGTTGAGAACTAGTTATTGCGGACCTCTCATGGGCAAACTTTCAGGGTCTGTTGTGGGACCGTTTGACTTTTGATTGGTCGTATTTAGAACTGAATGTGATAAACAAATAATGCACTGGAATTTGGTGAACGCTTTGTATATATGAACGACGTTGCCTCCCTTTCATGATCCGTACTCCGTCCAGTGGAATTGAAATGAACGGAATGATTAAACTAGTAATTGGTTGCATTTGTACGTACTCATATTAAGTGCTCTAAGTTTTTAATGCATAATATTCCGTCTAGCTCTGTTGCATTTAAGGTATTTAAATAAGTAGCGATGCGACTTTACGTATTATTTCGGAAACAAAAATAATAAACCATCTGAAAAAATCGGATTAACTGGGGTGAGCTCATTCTTTCTCATGGAATCTCTCTGAGGAATCACATTCAGTACATAAAACCCGTCTCTTGCATTTACATCATATTGACTCACCTCCTTCATATTGATTGTTCATTTTCGGTACTTTTACGAAACCTAAATTAGTTGTGTATCTAATGTAGTGCGTCAGTTACTTCGCAAATCCTTTAACAACCTTTCGCTGGTCTCCATGAAGTAGGCATTTTATGCAATGATCACTTTTGCTTTAGGCTTACTCCTGTTAAGTTTATTTACAGAAGATCTGAAAGGTATTCGAGTCTGAAATTTTTCGTTCTTGGATGTTGGGGAGCAGGGTCTCTTCCGTCACTTTCCTACATGGATACGTGACACATTTGAAGGCTTGGATAAAACTCGTAATTGATCAGCGAATATCTATTTATGGGACTCTATGTTGTTACAATATATTTTAGTCGTTAACACCTTTGTAAAATGTAGTACTTTCGTTCATTCTCACCGGGATGCGATCATGTAGGTACCATTTGTTGAAAATTGATATATCTTCATCACTTTGAATGCAGCGTGATATTGGAAAAGAGCTATGCGAATGAAATAGTTTGTTTTCTTAAGTACGAAACCGTTATTATATTGGTTGAAATTCTTAGCGTTGTTTCAAGGAAAAATGCAATTGACAGATAAAACATTTTTTGATGGAAGAGAAATTTTTTTGAAAGCTTTCAAACAAATTTGAAAGTTTCTCTCTTGTTCTATTGAATTCTATTCGACATTGTACCGTTAATGTCAAAAATCTAACGTCACCGTCTGAAGAAAATGTACAAAGAAAATTATTGAAATTTGACAATTAAATTAAAAGATAAAACTAGAATACGATGCCCAAGATACTCTCATTTCTCATTTGGCTGAGGTGGTGATGAGTAAAAATAAATGGTACGCCGAAGCGATGCTTAGCTGCCTCGTCGTATGAGCCACGAAGAGAAGCGATCGGGTGACGGGGTGGGAAAGAAACCCGAGTGCAACATAGTGGACGCTACCGCTTCCTGCGTGTCGTTTTACACTCGAGCGGTGGGGAGTGTACGCCTCTGGCTTCAAATGGTGCTCAAAAGAACAATACGATATTTTATTGAATACCCATATATTCCTCAATGCGATGTAAACAATTGTGAATTACTTACTAGTAGAAAACATTGAATTTGGTAAGAAATGTAATTCAGTGTTGACTGTACTGAGTAGTCATAAATACTTTACTCAAAACAGTTCAGTGACGAATTGGGTTTGCTCAAAATTGTATTGTTTTTTCCAAGACCGTTTAATAATAATAGTTTTAAATTTTAGATGGTACTTTTCTGAATTTGCGGATTACATCGAGAGCATAGAATTTATTTGCAACCTCCAAATAAAGAAAAAAGACAATCCTAGTCTTCATATGAATGTATTTATTGGGGTGAAAAGAAATCAGAAATGTCAAAATCCAAGCAAAATATGTCCATCTATAATGTATTAGGGCGGCAACCTTATACACTTATACGGATTAAATGTTCTTTAGATTAAAATTGATGTTGAAACTTACCCACAATGTGCTAAAAATTAAATTTATTTTATTTACTATCTCTAGCAAAAATCAGAAAAAAAGTTTTAAAATGGATAAACTGCCCCCACATGTAGAATAAAATGAAAAGAAAAATTATGATACATCTTGGGATTACTAATCTTGGGATTATTGTGTGGGTTTCATCTTTTGTCTGCACTGAAAAACTCGAGTGTATATAATTGTTTTCTATTTTGCTCCAAAGCAATCAAAAGAATAAATATATCACTCTAGAATAAACATTCTCCACGGAGAATATTGTCAACCAGCGTGCTTATAGTTTCTTCTTTTGTCATGACAGAAATGCAACACGTTCTTACATTTGATGGTATGAAATATGTGACATAAACAGGTTCGTTAAATTCGAATTGTCTAATGATCAGAATAGGAGCAAAGGTCGGGGATCTTCTGCTCTTTCATGTATGAAAATGTTACTTAGACGCCATCCGAATCCAAAATATAATTTGTATAATTTTTACGAGAAAGTATTGTGGAAAGTATGGCTAATATTTTGATTGAGCAAACCATTGACGGTTTTTGCTTTTTTGGACACGTGATAATTTATAGTCCTGGTATTTACAAGGGACATCGATGAGCGGTGTAGCTCACCGGATGAGATGTCTATTTTGAATTAGCATTCCTTTAACTTCTTATTGTGAGTTAAATAAGGAGGAAGTCGCCACGGGAGTGTCAGTTGTAACAATATAATCGGATTCTGTATGCCATATGTACAACTCACATTATACACCAAAAACTAATAACGCCTGCACCATAAGGCTGCGGAGCTCTCCTGGAGCATCACAGATGTCGAATGGCGCGAACAGAGAAGGCATAGAGCAATGACAGCCGCTTCTGCGGACATTCTCCCTCTAGTCTTTCATCCTGCGTCGCGTTCCGTCCAATGCCCTGACAAGATGGGGGCGAATTGCCACCTCAACGGAACTGGAGCTAAATGATGCACTCAAGTTTTCTCCATAAAACACAGTGCAAACTAATTGAGTAGAAAGTCTTAGCATGGCTGGCAATCCATTGATAGAATCCTAGTTTCATATTTAAGCAGAATTGATATTCGTTTTTTACACTTCATTTTCTGCCATGTACACAATACATTCCTTTCGTGTGATGTACTCGTATTCTTATGAGAAAAATTTAGACATTTTTGATCTTTACCTCGGAATGGACAACTCACCGAACTGGCCCAAGTATGTCTACTCAAAACTAATTTATACAAATAATAGTGAGTTCAAGGGCAATATTCAACGGTTTGTCATATCAAAAAAAAAATTCATTGTTGATGAAGATCTAAAGCTTTGAATGATCTTCAGGGTTGTATCAAGTTCAATGCAGAGTATGTTTAACATTGATGGAACAGAAGAGCATTAAAAAATTGAAACTTGGTTGCTTCTGTGTAGATGCGTTTCAAACAAGCCTTTTTACGGTCACGTTTACTTATGTGACGTTTAGAAAAAAGTACTAATGAGTGAGGAGACACCATATTTAACCATGACAATCTAGTGTACACTGATTCAGTTGTACGTAGCGTCCGGCTTCGACAGATACATCCTGGTGCGACTGATCCCGATGATATGGATAGAGCACACGTCCTCCAAACCGCTTCCGACTAGATGTCACCAAACTGGAGGAAAACCGCGTTTTCGTCCCGCCCTCTCCTGTTGTGACAGTGTCATGACGGTTCTCCCCAAACATTTGTATCTGTATTCATCATTTTACGAAATTATATCTGTCTAAGAATAGTCATTCCGCTTGATTTTTGTTTTCGCTTGTTATTCACAGGTTATAGTACAATTGAATGCGAAATGGTTTCCTGTGACGAAACCAATCGCACCAATGGTCCATCTTTTCTGAGGTAATTCATATGAAAAAGTATGTACAACATAAACGTTCGTTACAATATAAATATTTAAATACCACTTTTAAATAATTAAATTGCGTAAAATAATCCTCTATATTTCCACAGAAAACTGAAAAATAAAAAAACACGAGTGGTTGCTATTTTTCTTTAAAACATTGTTGGACAAACATTTTCCTTTGATAATTTCTGATATACAATAATTTTTTCTTTAAAATACACAATTTTATAAATTCGCCTAAAAATTAAAAAAATGAACGAAGTGAAGAATAGGACCTAAGCTCATTGAATGACACTTCACAGCTAATAATCTTATAAAAAGTTATCTTCAGTATGAAAATACATGCTACACACACGTTTACACGATAATATGTAGTTTACATCACATTCCTTCAACCATTTTGTTGTGGAGGAAATAGTAAGTACACTTCTTAGAGCTTCTCTCACAATCAGTAACACGTTTATATTCTATATCATTCCTCGGTTTCAGAACATATATGTGAGGCAAGACATCCATGTTCCTGTTCAATGTGTGTGTTCACATTTTGAACGTTTATTCTCCGTCTAGAAATTAGTCCTTCCTTTAATCTGTTAGATGGCACCTCTCGGCATCGCATAGGTAATTTCCGGCGAGCAATTTGCGTAATTTCACACCTTTAATAACGGACATAGAAAACTTTTTGACTATCAAAAATAAGTTTAATAAAAATATTATAATTTTGCGGTAATTTTTTGCTGACGAAGCAATGGCTTTTCTTGCTCTATTGGTTGGCATAATAAATGTTATACAATAACATAATTAAAACAAGTAGGACAATACATGTATGAAATGTTGAAATTACTGAAATAAATACTGAATTAAGCGTGCGATAAATTTAATTTATTCTGTGTTTTTTAAAGAAGCGACCGGGTGTAATATACTTAGTAATATAATAATAGAATTTGTTTTACATTGGATTAGTGTACTTGAGTATGTGAGAGAAACCCCAACTGAAAACGTCACCTAGTTCGGTTGTAGTTGGTGGCTGAACCCGCGCTCTTTCACTAGCAGGACTGGGGGGGGGGGGGCAAAGACACGCGGCCAGGTTTCTCTTGCTTCTTCTCTTCACTAGCTCCATGAGAGTGGTGCGCAGTACCTCAACTGTCAATGAAGGATGTAACATGATTATCTTCGTAATTTTATTCTTCCTTCCCTTTAAAATGCTTCGTACATTTCATTTTCCTTACTCCACTTCTCATTCGCAACATCCTTCACTGCACACGAAGAGGAAGAGGGCGCTGCTCTCTCCTCATTTGTTCTCCTTGACGCTCGTCGTATATTTTCTCTACTGTTCCCCTCTGCAACATTTTTTTTCCAACGTCGACGCTATGCTTCTGCTGCTATGCAAAAGGAAGTGTATTGTAAAGCGAGCTGTCTTACGAAATTGCATGCTTGCTTGCCGATACACAGTTATAACGAGTATATTAATAATAACAATAGTATTACTTCTTGATAGATTCGTTCTACTTTGAAGGTTTATTGGCTTTACAGGAGTTTGATTACCTTTCGTTCGACTAGAATTTCTCTCATTGTGTTGAACTACGAATGGTACATGGTATAAAACGTATCAAATATTAATTATAAATGTTGAAGCTCTAGTTTAAATTTATTGTTTTTAATGAAAATGTGATTTTAGCTTCTTAACTTTCTTGCTCAGCTTGTTTTTATTACTTTGCTTTATAACTATAGGCTATATTTGCTATTCTGTGTCGGTCCTTTCTGTAGCGCTCATTGTACCTGTGTCGTAGGGTGGAAGTAGAGATAGTTCCGTCCCTTTGGCTTTCATCATCGAGGCAGGCTGTGTTCCTCGAAATGTTTCGTCTTCACATCCTTGCTTTGTCTTTTTGTCGTAGTTCCGTATCTCACTTGAAGTCTCAACTATATCTCTTCAATTCCTGCTTCTAGAACCTGGGCATCGATAATGAGCAGATACTGTTCTAAATACAAAACATGATTGAAGTTTAAACTTGTTTGTCCGGGACAAACCGCGTTTTAAGAAATAAAACTACCAACGTTTTGGCCATCTTGTTGCGGCCATCTGCGAAGTACGACAGCGACTTAGGTCTGTACGACTCTGATATTGCCCTGAAGAAGCTTAAAGCAAGATGGCCGAAACATTGGTAGTTTTATCTATTAACACACTGTTTGTTCCGGACAAACAAGTTCATACTGACTCTGGCCGCGCGGAAGAATACATTTATACGATTGAAGTTGGTTCACCTGTTTAGTCTGAATCGCTAACTACAGACGGACGGACTATCGTAAAAAATCAATACCAGGTATACCCCAAACTTTTATTTCCGTCAAAATCTCACGATCAAAAATTTGCACGATTACAATATTATTTCTTTGTACAAATTTTCATTTCGAGGCCTCTCCAAATCTTGCAAATTCTGTCTGGGAGAAACTATTTTCTTCTCAACTTAAGAATTCTATTAATTTGCTCTTCGAATACAGTTTTATATCTGAAGAGAACCTTCTTATACCTAAATAGTTGAGTCTTAGCTGATCCTCATGACTCCATCATTTACTGTTAGACCCTTCAAATTTTATGTTCTTTACAAATTTTCTTTGGTTATTATCTAATTGACTTTATACTTGGAGAATATTTAACTTTATACTTGCACAATTTTTGATTTGTACCAGAAAAACGTTTTGTTTTTTTATTAAAAAGCCTTTATGCAGGATCATATGCATAATGAAAAACGATGATGCCACAGTTACAGCTTCTTTAACACATCACACATCTTTAGAGAAAAATCTAATTATTGACTGAATCTTCGTTTAATATAACGGCACCATCTTATTGCGATTTCTCATCATATAACTTACAGGTGGAGAGAGAAGCTTCCTTTCACAGAGTGTTACTTGGTCGGAATGTCCTTGCCAAAATGTGTTGTCGTGTGAATACTGTTCAACGTGACAATCTCGTGTTCTAATGCTCTGGCACCTTCCGATCGCTGCCCTTTGCCCTGTCCTCCAGTCCTTTTTCTTTCTCTTGGTTGAGAATATGATGCTCCACTTTTGCACACCGCAGATTTTTCCGCAAGGGTTCTTGACCCAGAAAAAATACTGCCTGCGACGCGTGAGTGGCCTGCGAAATGGGAAAGGAATTCTGCCAGCAAGATCGGAGAAGCACCCGTTGGGAAATGCTTACAAAGAAGAAAAAATTGCAGAGGCCTCTTGGTTTTTTCGTGACTCTTGATCTAAAAGCGTGTGCTTGATCCCCTCACCCCGGGAGGATGAAATTGTGGGTCGCATTTGTCAATCTTCATCCACCTCTCTAGAGAACTTTCTTATTGGCTTCTACTGCTCTACCAGTGGAAGTTTGTGTTCGACTTTCCGTGTCAAGACTGTGATGCATTAGAGTCGGCGGTGTGTGAAGACAAATTCATTTACCGATTTTTTGAGTTACAATTAATCGTCGATCGGCAAGAGTCTAGAGCTGTCAGCTGAGGAGTTAATATTCTTATTTCAATTCCCACGTATTTCGGCCGTTTATTCTTCTCCACAACTACAAGATGATTCGGAAATTTATTATTATTAATAATATTGACATTATTCAAACTTCAATGATTGATCAATTTTGCAAAATGTGTGTTGTCCTCATTTTTTTGTTTCTGTTTTTGTTTTTTTGTGACAAGAGATATATTCGTTTTTGCTTTCCATTTTACCTTTCTCAAGATTTGGTGGGAGATTCGTGATTCACAAAAGTGTAATCTAAGTACTCCTGCGGGATGGGACGTGCCTTGACATCGGTGCCTGCTTCTCGCTGCGAGATCGTCCCTGACGCTTCGGAGACTGGCCATTGTTTGCAACACACGTGTGGTAGCTTCTGGTTATGTTTTTATGCGTCAGTGGAGGAAACATATACCGAAATGCTCAGCTGTGAGCACGTAAAAGCTGTCCCACAATGGTATATTGATCCCATCGAGACAAGAGTATTAAAACAAGAGGGCGAAATGTGATGTCTCCAACCACACACGGAAGAAATTAAATGAATTGTTCTCATCTTCACCTAGATCTCTCAATAGTGAAAGTCTCCATCAAGAATGCACCTACTCTATTCTAAGTATTACAGCTGTATCCGAAAGTATGATGACGGTCAAGTTCCAAAAGATGTAACAAAAGAAACATTATTGCCTTGTTTGTTGTATTTTAAACATTTTGGTGTGTATTCCGCCAAGAACACGAACGGGGGTAATTTCTGCTTTCTTAATGAAGTTTTGAGATGGGAGTGGTCTTCACCGGTAAAGCGCTCCCGTATTAAATGAAGTGAAGTAATCTCAAGCAACGAATGTATACAAACTCGCCAGTCCACTTTTCGATGTTTAATTAACAAACAGGAAGTGATAACACTTATGTTCGCTATACATGAGGAAAAAATGAAAGAGCGAACGCCATACTAAGGTTTATCTCTGATCTCCGCAATACTCCGTAATGGATTTCGATCAACGAACAGAAATGTTTCTGTTAGTGAGAGACCAGAGAGACTCCCGAGGTGGGTAACCTTTGAGATGAAGAAAAACTGAATGTTTCCTCTCCCTGAAATGCACAATAAGAAGTAGTACGAAAAAGAAAGTGATAAATTTCAGGACCTTTAAGTCATGAAACTCGTGGTTCCAACCATTTCAGTAGGAGGCGAGATCACAAATTACTTCCTGTCCTGACAGACAAATCTCTCGGAGATGGGGATTCCTTTGTGAGAGGACAATAGATGCAACGCAGGAAAAGGTTTCAAGGAAATGTGGGGACATTACTCATGAGCCAGTCAGCCAAGGGCCAAAGTCACATTAACATTTGTATGTCTGGTTGCGAACGACTCTCATAACTACTTCTAGCTCTTCTGTAAAGCCAGAAATGGAATTGCTCTAATATTTGTAGTTTGCCTCATTAGTGTCCTATTTTCTTTGAATTTTTTATTTATTTATTTTGCTTCTATAGGAAATTCAGTATTTTTGTATTATTTATTTTTAACGTGTCTTCGTAGTCGACTGAAAATACACGATTTATTACTCAATCAAAATTTAAAATATGTGCTTTTATAAATGTGTATAATTCGATATGAGTTATAAATAACATGATAAAACTTGCAACTAAATTCTCATGTGGTTTTTATAATAACATTTATCTCACCGTGGTGTACATTCACGTTGCACTGATTAGTAATGTGGACTAACTCGATGAAATTTGAGTTTCATTTTCCTTCCTAAACAATCTATTCTAAAACACTTTGAATAAATCTTTGATATGGAAATGATAAAAAACATTACATGCATTTATAACTCCCTTGCTTTGCCGTAGTCAGATAAAAACATGGATTGGTAAGTTTACGAATTATTCAGGATACAGAGCTTTGGATATTTGCAGGGTAACTTTTTAGTATAAGGGTATTATCCTTATTACATCAGCATTCTCAAGTACATTAGTTGAATGAAAACTTTGGATTAGTTTTATTTTATTTTTTACATTCTTACTAAACATTCAAGTAGTATGAGTGTGCCTAGTGCTAGTCAAGCACATAACCATTTATGAAACTGTTTTTTATGGAGTGGACAAAATAAAGCTGGCCCGGAAAAGAATTGTAATCCTAACAGGGAATTTACCCTACTCATGTCCAAAACCTGTTTAATGCATTTGTGGATTATCTCACACATTAACTCACAAGATGAACGACTGTATGGATATTTTCAGCAAGACGTAGCAACAGCAAACACCACCTTGTCACGAGTCTTGTCACAAGTACATAAGGTGCTCGGTGAGAGAGGACAGTCAGCAGAAGCAGTAAACACTCCTGACCTCTCTCCCTGTAATTTTTACCTGTGGGGCAAATTGAATGGTCAGGTGTACTCAAATAATCCTTAAACTCTTGGTGAGCTACAGCAAAACATTGAAAACGCTTTTGTTGCTGTCCCCAAACAGAACTGCTTGCGTTTCTCACAGTTTGATAAATCGAGCTCAGCGCTGCATCGACGTCACCGGTGATCGTTTCCAGCATTTTCTAGGATGGGCAGTTCTCCTGTTCATTAACAAGGTTCAATTCCGTGTGAGTCTCATAAATATTTTCCGGGCCAGTTTTATTTTGCCCATCCTGTATGATTCCATCAGAAATTACACGGAAATATATTGAAAGTCCGCTCCTTTACAGATTTTACGAATTACATTAAGACAGTTTTTTTTTAATTATACGATCTTATTTTGAAAGATTAGCTTTATTTCTACAGACGTAATTACAATATGGTTTTATTCAAATATAAGCTCCACTAGATCCAAATTTTCTTAGACGAGTTGATAATTTATTGTTTCATTTTTTCCATAGACTTGTTTTTTAATTCAGAACGTCACACAAAAACAGTCGCAATGTGGCTCATACTACCTTAATTTCTGTTCGTATATAAATGAACATCGAATCTTTTATTTAATTGTTATAATTTGTTTTATGTTTTGAACCAAATAAATGAAAGAAAAAGTAATAGGCACTATGTACTATTTCTATACAGAATTTTATCATATTCTTTTAATATCTAATTTGCCCGTTGCCGAAGGAAATAGAAGTTTCTTTTTCAGTATATGCTCAACCGACGCAGCCCTGTTCTCTGTATAATTCTCCATTTTCCATATACTTTGAGTTCCGTTACGGAAGCAGGTAATGATGGAAACTTCGCACTTATAGTTTGATCGCATATCTCAGAAGAATATGTTTCCTACATAGGCAGTTAGTGAATGATGAGTATATTTTTTAAGTAGTCTGTGATCCAGTAGTTTAAAATGTTTTCGTAGAAAAGAATACAACTCATGGGAGTCATATCGATCTGTTCTTAGCAATCGTTAAACGTGTTCTCTCACGTTTAACGTAATTCGTAACTTACTCATTTCCCTTTTCTTAGCCGCTTCGTACTTATGAAACACATCTTTTTTTTATAATTACCTATGTAGTTCAGCAACTTCGTGATTTATTTTCATGGAACTTTTTCTGTGCTGCTCTTAATGTTTTGCTTTGTTTTCCCTTGCCATTTCAGAGCTTTTCCGCTCTCAGTGCCGTCCCAGAGTTTTCTCTGAACCTTGCATCGCACCCGCTACCACTTCTCCCACAGGAAACGAATGGATTGCGTGAATAGCGCACACCGACCTTGTGAATTACCGGCCACAATGTATTCCCTTGCTTTGCAGCACCCTTATCCTCGCTATGTAGGGATTTTTTTATTTTATTTTTGTGCTGCTGGTTGGGATAATGTTAAAATACACGAACCTAACAAAAAATATATGAATGTGAATTATATGTTAAACGAGGCGTTGCATCAGTGAGTGCAGAAGCAGTGAGAGAGAGAGAACATATTAACATTCCGTGTGCATTCGTACTTCATTAGAGTGCGGTCTGGTCACAGTGATAGCTATTGAAAACATGACGATGTGCTGCACGCGGGATCGGCCGACATATCTCCATTTTAGAGCGACTCCATTCCCTTCCCTACTGCCTGGTCGTTATTGACCTTGCACCTCGCCAACGAAGCTTTCTCCTCCTGCATGATTCAAACTGAAACAGCGCTTGGAGCCAAAGCTTGTGACACTGAAATCCCAACAATTAGAGAAGGAAAGATTATGGAGCGGACTCGTACCTATTAACTAAATGAAACTCACGCTTTATGTGTTTATTTCGACTGTAAACAAGAGAAAGTGAGCTATGAAAAGACAGAAAGTTCATTGACGGCTCTTATTTCATATTACTTTACTGAAGTTTGTGACTGGTTTTATCAAAAGATTGAAAGCTATTGTATAATCGTGGAAGAAGTCACGTAAACGTGACGTTTGAAAGTATCTAGTCTGTGGAGTTTGCGTCGTTTAGGGTGAGGTCCATTTCGCAGCTCAATTATTTGCCCCTTTATTATCGACTGATTATGATAGGTATCTGAGACTGCCGTGGGAAAAAAGTGATGAAAGTACCCCATTCATATTAGTCCCTTGGTAATGATGACAATTATGGGGATGGTAAGCCATGGTGATGATAATGATTGAGGGGAGTAGCCCTTAGGTAAATAGAATTAACAACTTCAAGAATGATGTAACTTCGTATTCATTCATACCTGAATTAGGTAACTATGTATTGCTTAGAAGATAAGTCACGATGTTTCTGTATTATCTGAAGACTTAAGACACGCGCTTAAGAGGTAGATTAAAAGTTGCAAAGAAAAACATCCAAAATAGTTGGGACACATGCTACCAAGACGACATGATCAACGAAAGAAATTATGAAGTAAATTTATTCATAGGCCGCATGTGAAAGTATGAACGTCTATCAACATTCATTTACACTCCAACTTAATTTTATACGGTATAACCTACATAGTTTGTAATGTTATTTCATATGATCACTTTAGTATCTAAAATTGAATTGATGATGGAAATAGCAGAGGTCAAGTAATTGAGGAGCTCTTCCCTTCGCAAACCCCTTGGGACCTATGGGGCCTGTTGTGGGGTAGTTTGACAATGATGGAAATGACTATATGTAATGTCATATGTAAAAATGTGTATGAAATGTATACTTTCACCTAATCCTCGACAAACACCGGGTCCATATCCCTGTGTTTACCGACGGGTCGAAGCAGGCTGATGGTATCGGCTGCTCCGTGGTATTTCCCCATAAGACCTGTGGCTACCGTCTAGGTGATTTATGCAGCGTTTACACAGCTGAGTGCTACGCCATATTGCGAGCATTGCGATCAACAAACTGCTCCCGCGGATCACATTTCCTGATTTGTTCTGATTCGCTGAGTGCCCTTCAAGCAATCCAGAATATGTATCCGGCTGATAAGTTGATCCAGAACATCCAGGAAATACTTCTCTCACTGCAAGGTGATGGAAAGAACATAATGTTTTGCTGGGTTCCCGGACACGTGGGTATCAGAGGAAATGAGGAAGCAGACGTTTCCGCAAAGTCGGCATGCCTTAAGACTCGCGTGGATTTCTCCACGATTCCAAAACGAGATCTCATAAATTCCGGCAAGATAAGGATTCTGAGTGAATGGAACAGTGAATGGTTAGCTGTTGAAAGGAATAAGCTCCGACTTATCAAATCTTCTGTTAAGTCATGGAGCAGTTCTTGTAGGCCAGCCCGGCGCGACGAGGTCTTGCTGACCCGCCTGCGCATAGGACATTGTCCTCTCACTCATAGGTATCTCTTACTACTTGATGATGAACCCGTTTGTGATGAATGTAGTTGTTCTTTGACAGTGCGTCACGTACTAACTGATTGCGGAAAATACTCGTGTTTACGGAGACAAATTGGTTTGGCTGCAGATTTACCAACAATTCTCGGAAATGAAACGGTTAATGTTAATAAACTATTGAATTTTATGAGTAGATCGGGGCTCCTCCCACAAGTTCTCGGGAGGGTTTAAAAATTTGCATTCCTTTTTCATCTTTCCTGTCTTCTTTCTTTTCATCGTTCGTTTCTGTAATTCGAAAATATAATCTTTAGAAATTGTTTTCCTTTTTTGTGATATAATGTATTGGTATTCTTTCTTTTCTTTCATCTTTGTATTTAGATATTTGTTGAATTCAGGAGGGTTTTTTAGTGGGTATGGTCGAGATATTCAGCGAGTCCCACACAAGGGAAGAGTCACTACGGCTCTTCTCTATGGTGCGAAACTGCATTTTTCCCTACTTGCATGGGCTCTAATGACCTCGATGTTGACGAGCCCTAAAGCCCCCCCCCAAAAAAAATTCAATATTTATAGATCAATCAAAGAAATCATCGGCCCTATAAAAAAATACTCAAATAGACCATCTTGAAATTCTTATAAATTCTGTCAACAGTACTGCTGAGCTTATGCCAAGACAGAGTACCAACAGATTGAAATAAGAAAAGCTCTAAATCAGCTAAAGAATAACAAAAGTCCGGGAGAAGACCTCATAACAGCTGAACTTCTTAAAGGAGGAAAAGAAACACCAGTCAAAATTCTGCTCTTACTCTTCAACAAAATATAGACACAAAAGAATATACCTCGAGACTGGAAATCTGCAGTTGTCCCGATTCATAAAAAAAGGGAGCAAACGGAAATGCGACAACTACCGAGGAATTTCCCTGCTGTCAGTACTTGGAAAACTACTATCTCGTATTGTCTACAATTGTCTCCTTCCATTTATTGAATGTCATATTGATGAAATTCAATGCGGTTTTCGCGGCAATCGGTCAGCAATCGACATGGTATGGAGAAAACATCTGCAAGACAACTTATAGAGAAAACACTAGAACAGAACTAGCAAGCGTGTATAGTTTTTGTGGATATATCGAAAGCTTTCTACTCTGTCAATAGAAACGTACTCTTTAAAATCCTTGAGCATATAAACTGTCCCCCCAACATACTGACAATTCTAAAACTGTTGCATCATGAGACGACTTCATCAGTTCTGGTAGACGGAGAGACCTCTGATTCGTTTGCAATCAAACCAGACGTGAAGTAAGGATGCATGTTAGCCCCCACTCTCTTCCTTCTATACATTGAAGCTATAATGACCAAACTGAAAGCAACAAGAACTCGACCCCAGCAGAAACCCAAAAAACGCTGGACAGACCTTATAAAAACGACTTCAAACTCCTGAAAATCGAAGAAAAAGACTGGAGATCCATAGTATCAGACAGAAACTTTTAGCGATCAGAAATACATGCAAACATTCAGAAACAACATTACAAAACATTCAAACAGCTGCACAGAAAAGGCAAGTCCAACATGAGGAAGAAGACCAGTGGGAATGGAAGTGTCCACTTTACGAGTTCAAAAGAGAAGGCAGGAAAGACCGCCATTATGTTAGTTCGCACATATCACAAGCCCACAAAGATAGAGTGCCCATAACTCAGAACAATACTGCTCTAACTTGAGAATATTGTGGCCACGTTTCAAAATCGAAAGCTGGAGTCACAAGCCATAAAAGACATCGTCATCCTAACACCCCATCAAATACTCTAAAACCTCTTAAGCTGCCTCGAGATAACAACACAAGAACCGTCTCTACGAGTACTCCACCTAATCAACAACCATCGCCGTCACAGCCACCAGTGACCGATGAACTGTCCTGTCCTGCATCCTTCAGAAGCTTCATATCAAAGGCAGGACCCAAAAATCATTTGAGGGGCGCATCTTGCAGAGGATCAGTTCAGAGCCAGACAGCATCGACATCGATGAACGTCTGTTATCATGTATGTATGAATGTTGGTCTTACGTTTCAAAATTGGTAATTGATATTTCGACCACTAAGAAGTTTTCAATCCCGCTGTAATTTTACAGATATGTGTGGTTTGCATGACAATAGATGATTCTCGAATCAGTTTATGAAATTCTAAGGAAGTGAAATGGGAGGTTGGATTTACCATATCCTTCCGTTTCAAATCAGTAATTGATTTTTCAGCCACTTCGAAGTTCCCGATCGAGCTTCAATTTTACAGATATGTGTAAATTTTAATTTTTTTATTTTCAGTTTTACTGAAAATTATTTTTTACTTTTTTGGGCAGTCCTTTTTATACATAAGTTTGTTTTAGAAAATGCTTTTTATGTTTATTTTATTTTACTCGTTTTCAGTTGTTCCTCTTTACTTTTTTTTGTTATTGATTACTTTTTCTCAGTTTTCTTGGTTTCGTCACATTTCTCTTGTATCTCAAAAGTTATCTCTACATCACCATTTATTAGAACTCCAGTTACCCGATTATTTACTGCAAAGTTATTCAATTTTTTACTCAATGTCTGATCTAGTGACAGAGCTAAATGTTTCCTCCCTCATTGCATTGTGCAGTTCTAAAACTGCGCCAAAGTAATTTTCCAAATTCTCTTCCCCTTTTTATGTACTTGCATCACTTCACAGCATACTTCGACAATTCATGTCCCCACGTATTATGTTTATGTACTCTTTCTAAACTTTTGTAAAGATGTTGATGCTGCAACTTATGTTTTTATCTAATTCTAAATAACAAATAAGTAGCATGATTTCTATTATTCTTTTCGAAATGTGCTCACTTGCATCCATTCATCACAGAACCTAATAATTATTAGAACTTAAGCCTCTGTATTAGTGACTTATATTTAACTTTTAATCTTTCCTGTTAATATTTTCGTATACCTCATTGGCACGTACCCAGGGGCATCTCTCCAAACACAGCCCACAAAGTATGTAAACTTTTCTTCTCTTTACGAATTTAGTCAATTCTGCTCTGTCCTTTTTAACATTTTGCAAGTTAATTCTTAATATAGTATAATTCTTGTCGCAACATGTTGAAATTTACTGAAATGTCGCTGTCATATAATCTTCATGTTGCCTACCTCGTTTTGAGTGTTCACAAATCCTTCCCTTCTGCCTATTTACATAAATGGGTCTCTCGCACATTCCTTGTAGTCGTAATCACATTTTCCACCTTGTCCGCAGGATTCTTTCTGCACTGCAAAATACTTACGTGGTCTTAGCGCTTACAGCGGAGTCGTCTTACAGGTTCAAATTATTATTGTATAGTTTTTGATTCCATCCCATAGAAAATACTCGTTTCCTTATTATGTCGTTCATTTTTCCATTCATATCCTATAATCAACACTCAGTACTTCTATTTCGTTGTCTGAATTTATTTACCCTGCTTTTATTTACCTCATTTGATTATACTGCTAATGTAAATTTTGTCTCTCCTCCTTATCTTTCAACCATGTCTTTGGTTTCCCCCCAAATTCTTTCACATATCCCCATTTGAGCCTAATAAGATCTTATCTTCTTATCCTCTGTCTATAAGCATGACGAGTTGTTCTTTTGTGGCCATATTGTTTGTGTGTTTAACACGTTTCTGTGATGACTTTTTTCATCGTCTTGTGTTGTATCTCCCATTTTGTCGGGATTCAATTCACTTTTCTTCTTGTCTAGCGTTTTGCCACCTTCTGCGCACATGCCAGCTCCTCTATCCCTCGCATCTGTTATTTCATCGTCTACCTTATCATTTCCTTTCCCATTCTTCTCCTCTGTTCAACACTTATCTTCGTTTTTTCGTAATTTACTCCATTGTTTTACTCCATGAATTTGATTATTTTTTCATACATTCTCGTGAGCACGAAATAGTCTAGCAGACTTGTGAAGCTATTCTGCGCTCGATAACACTGACTCTGGGATGGCCAGCCATTTATAAAATCGGAGGAAGGAGAGCATTAAATACGAGACAATACTTTTTCTGCCCTTTTTGAATTGTGCCTTTTTGTCTAATATTTTCTCTTGTTATTCTTCACGAATGAGGTACTATTGCCAGGATAATTTTACGGATTTTAGAAGAATCGTACCATGACTCTTTCTTGTAGAATTTATTTATGAGAGTTGAGTATTTGAATTCGAATTATGGTAATTACTTAAGCCCCTCCCAGTACACAGTATTCACCGCTCGATCATACCGTCAAGATCACGCGGAATGTAGTTTAACTACTCGATGGGTGGCTCAGCTCACGGATGTATGACTTTGAACTCCCCCCGTTTATCATTTATTAATTACTCTTACATTTATTTAACACAATAACAATATACTGGATATCCGTTGTAGACAATGCTATTTACAACTTTCACATTTCAGTGTGTCCATCGATTGAAACTCACAAGTTTAGTTTGTCTTCTGGGAAATCTTCGCATGGTCCACTTGTTTAAGTGTTGATGATAATAGTGAAAGGGGGAAAATCTCTATTTAATGTAACTAAAACTATGTTCTTTAACTTTTTGGTACTCTTCATTTGGTATCAGAGATGGTGACATGACAATAAGAAATTAAAAGAAATAACGGGGAAGTAGTAAAACTCATTTTGTACTTCCAACAAAAAGAAAGTGTTTAAGTGGATATAACAATTGAATTTAAGGTAAAATAGTTTTGGAAGTTCTTGTAAAACAAATTTGGTGTGTCATTTTTATTGTAATGTTGCTCTTGTTGTGTTCCCTATTTGCAATAAGGTGTCGGAGGGTATTATGACCCTGTTGATATTATGGCATATCCCCACCTCTACCGGTCCGACCGGTGTCGCTCACATTCACTTGAGCAAATGAGCAATATTGTGTGGGAAACCTCAAAGTTACAGCGCTCCCATGGACGTTGTTGGCATTAAACAGAAGGATGTGTGTTGCTGTAGTCATCTTATTGAGATTGCTCGGTAAATCTGAATTTTTCTCTGTAGCAAATTAAAATAATTTCTCACTAACTATGCCGTTTCTTCATCATATTTTATCGTAGAATGGAGGAATTGATCAAAAGCTCCTTAAAAGAGCTCTTTCAAACTGTTGACAAGTGGCTTTTATGGCCCATGTGAACAAGATTAACAACCTGTCGGAAAAGTTAATTTGTCGTTCAGATAACATTATAGAATGTTTAGTCCTAGACCGATTGACGTGCACTTTGCAATTAATGTTCTTAATTACTGTTCCTTTTTGACAGCAACACTGCTATTCGATAGAAAGCTGTTTACTACCTTTTACTTCATATATGAATCATTAAACCTGAAAACAAAGTAATCTCCACACCCTCCGATATAATATACGGTCATAATACCCTCCGATAACTTAATTTATAATATTATATTTGGTGAATAATTTATTTAAATTATAATTAATCGGAATAAATAATTAGAATCGGTTCACAGAATGATGCTGTTTTGGGTGTGTGAATATGTAGCTATTTGCTATCCAATTAGTTATGAAGTGATTAAATAATAAATTTATTGTCAAAAAACAGTACAAACTGCGTATGACCACGTGGAGGGAAAAAAACTAATTTACTCTCCGGAAGCAAGCAAGGGACCATCCCATCAATTCCGATCAAGGGCCCTAAGGCAGAGGCGGATTCAAAAAATTCAGCAAAAATTCCTAGATAAGATAAAAAGTT
>NNCF01128939.1:4888-101642 GCA_002313205.1 Laupala kohalensis | reverse complement strand
TGGCTGCAGATTTACCAACAATTCTCGGAAATGAAACGGTTAATGTTAATAAACTATTGAATTTTATGAGTAGATCGGGGCTCCTCCCACAAGTTCTCGGGAGGGTTTAAAAATTTGCATTCCTTTTTCATCTTTCCTGTCTTCTTTCTTTTCATCGTTCGTTTCTGTAATTCGAAAATATAATCTTTAGAAATTGTTTTCCTTTTTTGTGATATAATGTATTGGTATTCTTTCTTTTCTTTCATCTTTGTATTTAGATATTTGTTAAATTCAGGAGGTTTTTTAGTGGGTATGGTCGAGATATTCGGCGAGTCCCACACACGGGGAAGAGTCACTACGGCTCTTCTCTATGGTGCGAAAATGCATTTTTCCCTACTTGCATGGGCTCTAATGACCTCGATGTTGACGAGCCCTAAAGCCCCATTTAAAAAAATGTACCCTACTCGATTTTCTGGCTATACTTTTTCCAGCAGGAACTTGTGTATTCATGCTAGCTTATGTTCTGAAACTGCCCCAGTTGAGTGTAAATCAAATGAAAATATTATTTTATTTAATTTTTTGAATGGTAATTTACATGACATCGAGGCTTTCGATTGTGATCGTACGAAGAGCTATTGATACACAAAAATTGCAATACCAGACGTTTTTCTCCGTACATTACGGAATTTCTCTCTACCACAGGACTAACACTTTACAAGGTTTTAATGCCTTTCAATGTAAATATACAGTTTACTATGCCAATTTAAATATACTGTTCTCTTACATAATTACGTAACTCTCCTTATGAACTAAAATTGATCTTTGTTTCAATGGAGATGATTGTCCAACATTTCGTTACTTAGTACATATCTTTCCTTCAGTTACTGTAAGTTTGTTTTCTTTAACTAAATGAGAGTCCAGAATTGAAACCTCATCATGAACGTATTAGTCTCGTGCAAGCCCTGTAATGTAGTTCTGTGTAGAGTCTAGTTTAGCCTGTATCTTTTGATGTGCTGTAAAATGATTTTCTTGTACCTATGCATTATGTTTTTATTCCACGAGATTAGTACTATGAAATTGGTTTCATTACAACTTGCTGAAAAGAACGACGTCTTAGTAAAAGGTTCATTCTTTCAGCTTTCACTCCTATGTGACACGCAAGTGTCAGAATTCCAGCATTTACTGCAAGATCTGTCCATGTCGTCGTCGGCTGGCATAAGCTGCGAAGCTTCGGAGGCCTCCGTTGGCTTTCGCTAGATGACGCTGAGAATCGATACTCATGTCCGTTCGCTCTCAACGAAAGAATGTGCAAGGGGACAGGATCTGACTTGGAAATGAATCCACAATTGAAAAAACACTCAATGTGGAAAGGGAAGGACCGAAAGTTGTCATGGCGAACTCACTGCCTCTTCTTACAGCGCAGAACAGTGCGATCTAATAATTAGTGAGGCCGCTCCCGAACAAATAACTCGGAGGGAGCGAAATTTAAACTTTGACTCTGTATACAGCATTAGTGAGATGCGTTATGAGAGAAGACTGTTCCATTTGATTAAAGATCATCAACGACAGCTCCTAAATTCGTGCAAATTGCTTCTTTTTTTGTAAGAAGTGCAAAGATTTATTGACGAAGTTAGTCCTGTAGCAGGAGGCTGTGAATATTTCGTGACCACTCTACTCACAGTAGCGAGGATCTGGAAGACGAGGACGTTTCTGCTTTCCTTGAAGTTGTAAAAATTAAGAACTAGATTTGTCAGGGTTGTAACTGAAGGTAATGTTTCCTCTGTTATAGGAATTATGGTTGAAATTTTTCTTCAAGTTAAAGAAATAGTACCCATTCTTCCCACGGTATGAACTATATCAAGCGAGTGAAATCGTGTTATTCCTTTTTTTAATAGTTTCAATGTATTTGGTACATTATTTTGATCTGTCTTCGTAGAAATTGCAGATACCCAACTTTGCACTTGAATACGCTACGTGCACCAAAATAAGGTTTATTGTATTCTGCGTTGATCGATGTGGTATGGTGATCGTATTATTAACGTTGCAGGTTGATATTTTAGTGTAGGTAGGACGAAGAAGAAAGATTTTTCAACGTCTCTGGATGGATCTCGTTCCGTGAAAATTTATAGTAGGAGAACTAAAACCTCGATTGGAACCGAATTTTAACATTTTGTTGGCAAATAGCTTGTATGCGGTTAAGTAGGTATACCGACACAAAAAGGAACATTGTTGTATAGAGTTATGAACTATGGTTTTCTCGATGGGTGTAAAATATGAAAATGGTTCTCGTTAGATAGTTCATCGTCTAAATACACATTCAACTTAATTCTCATTCATTTATAAGCGCATGCTACTTTTGTTTCGCGATTGAAATAAAAATCGGTATAACCTTACTTTCCGCTTATAAATAAACTACTCTCAGTTTTTCACATTTGAAATTTGTGATTTTTGTTAAACGATTCTTTCTAAATATGTTTCATGTGTTATTTTTCAATGTTAGTAGTATTATAGAATTGGTGTGTAATGTTTACTGGTATCCTTGATCCCTTATTTTCACAGATATTGTACAAAAGAAAAAATATATTTGAAACACTAAGAAGTACGAAACGAAATTTGAACTAGTAATTTAGCCTTAAAATATACGGAACCACTAACTGATAGAGTAGCGTAATTTCTTGTGGTGTTGTCCCTTATACTTAACTGTAAAGCGCATCTCACCCTAACTATTCTGAAGTATTATAAATACGTTAAATATTAACAATAATTTTATAACAATAAAATACCTCATTCCAGATTTGAAAAATTTCCTGGAGATCCAGGCGGACCCATCCTGGGGAATGCTCCGTGACTCATACCAAAAATATGCTTAAAAACTATGTAAACAATGTACCTACTCTGGAGAACACACATTCCTAATTTCGAAGCGCTTGACGTGTCCGTCTCTGCCCTAATAATCGGAAACGTGAAACACAGATCTTGATATAAAAAAATAAACTCGTTTTGCTAAGTTGTCTGAGAGCTATCAGACGAGACAAATTTTGTTGTTTTACGACCACCAACCGTCAAGAAAACCGTGTTCTTTTAGTCCAGAGGTCCCAAAACTTTTTTTTTTCGTAGACCACTTGCCATGTTTTTTCAGTTTTGGGTAGCTTATCACTTATGAAATATTAAATTTTTGCAAATTCATCAACTTCAAATGTGTATTTGACAGCAGGTATAGTGCTACTCACTTTGAAAAATTTAAATTTCTAACTGTAACGTGAAAAACAGAAGAAAAAACACGTTACTTTTTTATACATTAATTGAATTCAAATTAAAACCAAGCAAATTAAAATGTAGTAATTATTACATAAAATAACTCAGCAATAAATAAATGATTTTAATAGGAAGGATGAACCTGATGCTTTTATAACAAATTTTCAACATTTGGCATTAGTTGGGTTTAATCTCAAATATCCTCAGTCAGTGATGTCCAGTTTGTTTCTTTGGTTTTGTTAGGAGATTTGCAACCGCGCTGAAATCCCTTTTCACCACGTATGAAGATGGAGAAGCAATTAAAAACTTTCTCGCGATATTCCATAATACGGGATAAGTAACAGGAATGATTTTCACATGGCATACACACTCTGTATGTGGATTATTCCTTTCACGGAAAGCCAACATTAAGGTCACGACCAGTTTAAATGAGATCCACTATCGTGGACCCCCAATTTTGTTTTTCGGTGACCCATTGCAGGTAACAAGATATTTCTCAGCACAAGTGTTAAAATTTGGTTTCAATCAAAGTGATCGTTTTCGTATTATAAATTATATTTCGTATTTTCTCTTTGTGCACAAACTCTGATATCTAGAAATTTTACGAAGTTATCTTTCACGACTCTATATTTCACAATTGTATACATAGCCTGTAATACGTCTTGCAAACATTAGATTGTGCAGATGTAACCGGGAATGTGTGGGAAACTCCTCCACTCCAGAGTAACAAGAACGAATGTTGATGCACATTGTTTAGTGCTGTCATGGAATGCGCGATTTGTGTCAGCTCAAACCATAAGATTGATCAACTACTTGTCGAAGGTCAAAGGAGGAGTGAGGAAGCAATCAGATAAGGTTAGGTGAATTTGAGTTAGTAACGGAGCGAGAGTTATAATTCTGTGTGTGAAAATTGGCACTTGTGTGGTTTTATGGGATGCAGACTTGAGATATATTCAATGACACTCTTTTGAATAAATAGTAAGGAAAACATTCCACACATGAGTTTTGCAGATTTCAAACTTCCTAATTAGAGTCGTGGGGGAAGACGGAATTCCCGCTTTCCAAGTGAAATATGCAGAAATGTTTATGTTCAAGGGAGAGGAAATAATACGATCTCGCCTGTACTTGGTGAGTGGTTGGTGTTCAGTGCAGGGAGCTAACTACTGCTTCGTATTAGGACGTAGCAAAGTGAAGAGGGTCCGTGAGGTTTACAAGGCAGTATGCTCTAAGCCATTAACCTACTCTATACTCCATCAATTCAGTGCCTTTGCTGGCGTTTCGTAACGGGAGAGTTTTGGAGGGTACATGTATTCACATAAGACTTCTAACACGACTCACGTACTTCCTTGTATCCTAATTGAGAAGTGGTGGAACATTTTCGCTTTATTACTGCACAAGCGAAACCAGGGACAGAGGATTTGGAAAAGCACGAGCTGCTGCTACTGCTGGCACCAGGTGCGGTCTGTGGAGTGTGATTACTACAATCCATTGCGTGGCTCCCCCACCCTCCTATCGCCTTACCTGCAACGATGATGTGTGTCTTTGAGCAGCTGTGTCGCTTGCTCTGCAAATATTTTCTTCATGTGGTGTAATGTTTCCACCGAATTTTCTGAAAACGATTTTTATCTAAGCGAATGTGACGATAATAGAGGTACATTTACTAAATTTCTTCCCTGTAAACTGGTATTCAGAGTACTTTAAAATCATAAAAGTTCCAAACAGCTGTACTTTAGTCAACTTTGATATTTCTCACGTGGTTTGATCAAAATCAGCCATTTGTGGATTTTCACGATCCATTTAAAGATTTGGCTATTATTAATATGAAAACTCACTGCTTTCTATTTTCGGAACGTTTCGTAGAACCACATCGTAATTTTTGTGTTCAGTGTAGATTGGGGTCTCATGCGTAATTCAGTGAATGAGGAGGAAAATTATTTTTTGTTTATTTAGTGAATGAGGAGTTTATTTTTCTTCTTCTCTCTGTGACGCTTTCATTCTATGCTGTTGCCAGCTCCTATACGCCGTGTCCTCACATTACGTATTATCTCTTGTAGCTGTCATCTCTGTGTTCAATGTCGTCATTCGAAAAACTGCAAACTTTTTCGTATTTTAATTTCATTGTTGAAAACTTTGTTATATCATGAACTTTTGTGTTTCTTTTAACACCCTCTCAACGCCTTATGTAACTGTGCTCTTGAAAACATTTTCTCCATGATTTATTGCTGATGAAACGTACTCCATGTGGTTTTCTTTCTTATCGCATCTGGAACATGTTCCTCTTTACAGAGAACAAAATTAATTTTAAATTTAAGTGTATGCAGGCGTTAATGGGGAAGTTACTAAAATGGCTAAGGGAAAGTGAGTAAAATATTCAATATTGTTGCTGAATATCAGACCCGAAGTATTACAAACAAGTGCTTACTACTTCAGCAAGAGCTACGTACTGCATGTAATTCATCCACATCTGTACAGAAGTTAAATAAGCAATGTAAATATTATTTATGTAAAATTAATGTGATGCGTAGGCAATGAACGATATTGTATGTTTTTTAGGTATGTTCAATGTATAAAGTAATTGAATTAGTATCTTGATTAATAAAAAATTTATAACAGGGGTGAAGAACTTTTCTCATTTTAAGACCGCATGAAAACTAACATTTTCCTAGATAACATTTTTTAAAAAAAGATATTCAATTCTCCAAAATGATTCTAGTTAAATGCCAAATTAACTGTTACCGAGTAACGTCTCTTTGGGAAACAAAAATAAAATACTGAAATTTTGAGCGTTAGAGCACTTACTCTATATACAAATATGAAAACTAGTTGGACCGCTAAACGCCACACATCTCAGTCCAAAAAACCGCATGCGTCCCGAAGGCCACGTTTTCCTCTCTTTATATCTAAGAATGTGTAAAATTGCAATTGCTACAGGAACCGCCTGGAGAGCAACTCTGAGCACTGGAGCGCACTGCTGCTGTCGCTACGAGAGCTCACGGAGTGGGTGATTCGCAAGGACACGGAACTCACGGGCCTGGGGCCAATCGGAGGCGACGTTGCAGCGCTGCAGAAACAGCAGGTATGGTGCCATATATTTGTAAATAGGAAATGTAGCGTGCTATTGAAGCTTATCTACATGGAACGATTGGAGTCAGGTGGTAGGTCATTGTTAGTAGGTGGGCCGCTTAGTTGGATTTACCAACAACTTGACCCACGTGGAGGGGTTAGTAGAAGTAGTTAGTAATAGTTTAGAGTTATTAATACTAGGAGGAGCTGGATAGAGGAAGGAAGGTTGGCTTTTCAGTAGTCACAGCTATATAAACTGGGACGTTGATGTGAAAATCTACAAAATTTCTGGCCCCATCGAGAATCGAACCCAGGATGACGTGGTGATGAGCAACAACACTACCACCTGCGCCACCGCTGGGGCTGTTGGTGTCATTTGAACAGGAGCGGTGGAGCAAAAAAACATCTTTCGCATGATATTTTGGATTCGGAGTAAATTACCGAAGAAATTAAGAATTACAGATCCAGGGTATTATGATCTGTGTGGACGCGACTATTGTTAGAAGAGGAAAATGATTTTTATCTCCTAACATGTCGATAGTATTTTTTTATGTAATAGGTAACTTATTGTTTGAAAGTGATTTTGTTGCTCCGTGGAGACCAAAGAGAATCGAATAACAATGATCTTGATTTGCCTTCATTTTCGACGGAAGGTGAGCGCAGTTTCCTTATTGCTTTTATTTTTAAATACGTCATGTAGCCTGAATTAGCGGAGAGATTCATTACATGGTTGGCAGCTCATTTGAATGATTGTTACTGATGTATCATATACGAAGAACGGTAAACAAACTGTGTTAACTTTATTAATCATTGTTTTGCGAGTTCAGTCATGCACTACATGCAGAATACATTAAACGAATGGTCGTAATTATTTTAAAACAATGAATGAGTATAAACAATTTTGTTCCAAATAATTGCGTAAATGAAGTAATATAAAATTACTGTACCATTCATTTTTATGAGAACGGTAGAAGTTAGAGAATATGTCAAAGCATTCGCATAAACTTGAATTTTTTTGCTGGACATGATTTTTTACCTCTTGAACTAAAGGTTTCCTAGTGTGTTTCGTTTTCACGTAGTATATAAGTGTTCGATTAAGTTTCATTCCAAAGTGAAAAATTCGACAATTAAGTATGGAATTTGAGGTTATGTATTAAATATACGTTGAAATATCAGACATGGTTTCCTATTTTCATCAAACGCAGCTGAGAAGAGGAAAAAATGCGGAAAACAATCAGTGTGAACGCCTCTTTTAACGATTCATCGTATATTATTGCTCTTGTTTCCATATTGACCTTTGGATTATGGAGAAAGCGGCTACATCAGATCATAAAAAAGTACTATTCAATGGAAAACAGATATCCAACCGTTGCTTCAATATTTTATATCAAGTATACATGCGTTCACAAGTATTCGGTGAAAATTCATTTGTGAAATGTAATTAGAGTGCCTTATGAGTGGTTTATTTACACCAATTTAATATGAAAGAAAGTAAATATCCGTAATATTAAAAAAAAAGCATTGCTATATTCTTGTAAGATCGATGTTAGTGAGAACATTGTGAAAAGGGAGAATACTGCATTATCTATGCGACTATTTTCTCTTTGAAACTCTGTAGAACTCCAAAAGAAGAAGCACGCTGGCATTCGAATCTATGCGAAGCCACAACGGTGCAAGGGAACGGTGCTCGTTAGGAAACTGCAGATCTGAAGAATGTCTTCCGCTATCAGAGACGGAATTAATGATCGCCATCCGAGAAACAAACCCGATCGACACCCGGTACTCAGCTAAGTTTCGCACTCGCTGCATGCGAGCTTGACATATAAGCTCTGCAGAGCAAACAATGTGCTTCAACTAGACGTCAAATCATGAGCCATGATCAACCAGAGCTAGAGTGTTTCGACGTACACAACTGGATCGTATTTGTTCGTGACTCATTATGCAATTAAATTATTATTTGCTTTAAACACATTAAAATTCTGGGCTCACATTAAAATCTGAACTAATTTTTCATTCGAAACTCTACTGGGTGTGCACGTAGACCTACTTCAGATGCCGCAGTAAAAATTCACATTTCACTTAATATCACCCATTAATTATCTATGAGAAAAATTCTTGAATTGTGCTTAAGATACTGCACCTGAAATAAAAATACAATGCCAAGATTTCAACCAGTTGACAGGGATCACATACAATGGGTGATTCAGGTGGATGGCGATTCAGAAACTTTTAGCACTGTGCGAAAATATTCTGTGGAAATAAATTTTCTTTATACAAGACAAAAAACGGAAAGGAAAGAACAAAAATATCGCGAAAATGGTGCGGGAACACAAAAAGTGGAGAGGTTGGTTTCATATACTTAATATTTAGGTTTGTAAATCTTTTCAAATTCACACAGTATATATTCCATTAATAATAAGATTCACCGGAGAACAAATTTTAAAAGATTTACAATTACGTCAGGTTTCGAAAATACTTTTGTACATAGAAGAACGGTTATGCAAAGCGAATGAACTGCAAAGCAATTTGAAGCAATAGAAATTCCTTCTTTGTCGAGAAACGAAAAAAGGGAAGACCAAAGAACAATTTAAAATAAGGGGTAGAGAAAGCAATAGGGAAACCGCGTGTGTGGCGGAAATGAAACCAAGGTGTCCTTGTTTATAGGGAACCAAAGCCCTATGGTATCCATAGATCTACAGAATATCTCATTTTATGTTATTCTGGGCGATTTTCCTAAATGACTCTTATCACTTTAAAACAAGGTTATGATTGTGGTAATGATAAGACGTTGCACTAATCAGTTTTATAATATACAGCGACGTACGAAAAGGTATTTTATGAATAATTAAGGAAGTGAACGAATTTTCTGTGCTGCTAATTCGTTTGTTCGATCATAACTCTCAATCTATGAATTGTCTTATTTTATTGATCCAAGACTACGTTAATGTAAGATGCCCTTAATCTCCAAGTAGGATATAAAGTTAAATTATATATCCTAATTTTATGTCCGCCCTTCATCTTCTGACCCTCCTCCTCTGAGAAGTCTTCAGTTTAGGGCTTTCGATTAATGAAATTAAGAATTAACTTAAAACATTAAATTACTTAAGTAGATTTTCTTCTTGTTACTCTATCTCGATAAGAATATGGCGTATTGTAGAGAGATGTAATTTATAATTAATTCTTGAAATGAGTCGCGTTTACGTGACTTTCAATAGAAATTTCACTGAGGGGTTGGGGTGTTTTCACGGGGCAACTTTCGCTTCCATGAAGGATTAAATTATCTGAGATGTCTAATAGATATCAAATAATTTTATAATACAGTGGCCTAAATAAATACTGAAACAGAAATTACATTTCACGCAATGATGAAACCTTGAAAGAGGCTGTGATGATTCGTCACATCTATCAATTTTTGGCACTAATATAGTTTTCTCTATATTGTGCTTAATTTAATTCTAATAATGAATTATTATTGATGAAAACCCTGATATATTAACTCCGCATGAATATGCAAATCATGCATATCTCCACGTGTTCACACATGAAAATTTCACGTAGACCAAATAACTGTGACGAAATAAATTAATTACTTCGTCAAGTATAATACATTTGGCTCTGAATCTAATGTAACCCATGAGTGGGTGATTAACCCTACGTCATGGTGTCGGATGGGCTACGGCCCTCAACGTTTCCCGGCTAAACGCGGTTTTCTGTCGGGGTATCCTTCCCTTAGCCTTTGGGAATCCCTCCCCCTCCTACAAGGCAGCAGGTGGTAAGGAAGCGGGATTTGTTGGGGAAGATAGGTCGTTGTGAAACACACTTCGTCTGGTACCTCAGCTGAGACCTGTCCGGCTTGGGTGGCCCTGCTGGTAGTTACACTACCGCCGGCATAGCTCTGAGCTTCGCTGGTACGCGCAAACCCTCGCCACCCGCACGGACAGTGCTTCGTTAAGGTGGTGTTCCCTGGGAGGGCAATATTCAGAGCCAAATATTTAGCCTCGGAAATCAATCGACAACTGAAAGACAACCGCGCATTCGAAATGGTACGAGAATAGGTATATGGAACATAACATCTTTAACAGACAAGGAAGTAGAAATAGTGGAAGAGATGGAAAAATACAAATTGAAGATATTGGGTATCAGCGAAACAAAAAAGAAAGGAAATGGGGAAGTAAAATTAGATAAGGGATATGTACTGAGATTCTCAGGAGTTGGAGAGAAAACAAGAGCGAAAGAGGGAGTAGGAATAATACTTGACCCAGATGTAAATGCTAGAGTGCTTTCTTGGGAACCCGTAAACTCGAGAATTATAAAACTGGATATACAACTTGAAGAAAGAGTGACTTTAATTAATATATATGCTCCACCTGATGACAAGGAAATACTAGAAAAAGAAGCATTCTATATGCAATTACAGAGAACCATAAACATTAGTAGAGAGAATAACAACCACATTATCATCATGGGGGATTGGAATGCTAGGATAGGCAACGATAGAAGAGTGGGGAAAGGAAGTATGGGAGAGCATGGAGCAGAAAGAATTAGAAACGAGAATGGAACACGCATGATAGAGATGTGTGTGGATAACCAGCTATTGATAGGCAACACTTGGTTTCCTCACAAATCAATACATAAATTTACATTCAAAACAGTAAAAAATCATGTAGAATACAAAAGTTTGATAGATTACTTCACATACACCAGAGCATTTAGATATGCAGTACAAGACATTAGAGTCTATAGGAGTGCGGAGCTTAGCACTGAACACAAGTTAGTTGTAATGAAAGTTAACATCAAGATCCAGAAATGTGTAAAAACTAAAAAGTACTCAAAAATAAAGGTCGAGGAACTACGGGGAACAGAGAAAAGAAAGGTATATCAAGAAAAACTACGTATCAAGTTACTTAAGTATGGCAACGTAGAAGAGTGGGACCTGGAAAGAAAATGGTGTACCTTCAAAACAGCTATAATTGAAACGGCAACGGAGGTATGCGGTTCAAAAACAGTAAATACGAGATTCAAAAGAACTAAATGGTGGAATGAAAGGGTTAAAGAACTGGTTAAAATCAAAAAGAAGGCTTATCTTAAATATCTACAGACCAAAAGACATGAGGATTGGGAACAATACAGGGAAGCTAGAAACAATGCAAAAATAGCGGTCAAACAGTCGAAACAGCAGACCTGGGAAGAATTTGGAAACGAAGTCGAAAAGAATTATAGAGCAAACAAGAGTCTGTACTGGCGAACCATTAATGGACTGAGAAGAAAATATAAAAAGCCAGTGAGAAATGTAATAAACAGTGATGGTGAGATGGAATCACATCCCGCGAGAATATTAGAAGTTTGGAGGAAGTATTACGCAGATCTTTTCGGAGGGGAGACAGAAAGAGTGTCGGAGGAAGTGTGTGAGAGACACGAACGAAGACGCCCAGAAGTGGAAAGCTCTGTGGAAGGTTCTGTGGAGGCTTTTGTGGAGGAGGGGGAAATGTGTGAGAGGCATGGACCCAGCGCGGCGGACGAGGAAGGAATAGTCTTTAGGGATGTTGAAGAAGCTCTACTAAAACTGAACATAGGAAAAGCAGCAGGCCCTGACGGCATCGCACCAGAGATGCTTAAATATGGTGGTGATAAGGCTACAGATTGGCTTGTAGCTATTTTCAAAAATATATGGGAAAAAGAAGAAATACCAAAAGAGTGGGAAAATAATATAATTATACCCATCCATAAGAAAGGTAGCACATTGAGATGTGAAAACTACAGAGCCATATCTCTGGCTTCCTGTGTGAGCAAAGTCTTCTCCAGAATAATTGAAAACAAACTAAGAAGATTTGTTGAACAGGAATTTGAGGAAGAACAAGCCGCATTCCGACCTTTTAGACAGACCCAAGACCATATCCACATAATCAGAACGCTCATAGATAAAGCTCTAAGTCGAGGAAAGGATATGTATATTGCATACATAGACCTCAAATCAGCCTTTGACATGGTTCCAAAAAAGGAACTATGGAAAGCTTTAGAGAAGATGCCAGTGCCAAAGAAACTCATTAGAGTTATAAAATGTATGTATAAAGATGTATACGGACAGGTTAGATTAGATGGACAGAAGAGTGGCCAATTTAGAATGGAAAAGGGAATTAAACAGGGAGATTCTTTAAGCCCACTACTATTTATAATTTTCATGGACCAAATCATAAAACAAACAAAAAGGAGAACTAAGAAATATAAAGTAGGAAATTGGAGGATGCAACCGGTTTGGATACAGTCCTTGGTATATGCAGATGATATAGTTTTAATCGCTGGTAATGAAGAGGAGATGAAGGTAGCAATACAGGAATGGGGAAGTGCATTACAGGATAGAGGAATGAAGATTAACACCAACAAAAGTAAAGTTATGCACATAGGTAGGGACAGAAAAGAAATCAATGTTTCCTGGGCGGGAAGGATATTAGAACAAGTAGCGACATATGAATATCTAGGTATAGTGATCTCAGAGGATGGCAGGCAAGATGCCGAAATAAATAATAGAATTGAAAAGGCCAATAAAATTTACTATCAAGTATACAATAACGTACTGAACATGGGAATAGGAAACAAACCAAAACTACAAATATTTAACACAGTCTATAAGAAATCATTAACTTATGCTACAGAAAGCTTACCTATGAATAAGAAAATGGAAAGCAGACTAACTGCAGCAGAAATGAAATTTCTTCGGAAAATAGCGGGCAAAACCAAGAGAGACTGTATAAGAAACACACAAATAAGAGAAGAGCTTAAGCAAACTCCATTAGTACACACGATGGAAGAAAATAGTTTAAAATGGTTTGGTCACGTGATAAGAATGGAAAGTCACAGAAAAACCAAGGCAATATGGAATGCAAGGCCAGAGGGGAAAAGAGCAGTGGGCAGACCTCGAGGAACGTGGGATCAGAGCATTGAAGAGATATGTAGAAAGAGAGGAGCAACGGTGCAGGAGGTTCAGCGCAAGGCTGCAGATAAGAAGGGATATCTGAAATGGCTAACCCGACGCTGAAAGGCAAAAGGGAGAGACGAAGAAGAAGAAGAAGTATAATACATAAAATGACTTGAAAATCTAGCTTGACTTCAAAGAAGACAGATGACTAAGAACAAGTATTTAAATACTTTTCCAGTAGAAATAAAGTATAACGATACTCATCAGGCTGCGTAGTAGGAGTGGTCACGTAGTAGCTTCTCTCAGTCCCATGTCTATGGATCCTTTACAATTACTTGCAAACTCTTCCTTCTTTTATTACGGATTTCATCTAACTTCGATAAGGGCGTTCTTACCTCTTCTCTAGCTACATAATCCTGCGATTCGTGATCCACGGAGTGCAATGGCGCTTGCGCGCAGGTATAACGAATACGAAGGATCTTAATATGAATCGGTGCACGAAAACTCGATTTAGGTACAATGTTACTTTTCACATCCTTTGGAATAAGAGGAACATAAATTCACTGAAACGGACTGCATTTTGTATTTTAGTTTTCCATGAACACCTCGGAAATCATTTAGATCGTTTACAATATTTCCATGATGAAAAAAAAAATTGCTAAGAAATATCTTAAGAAAACGTCATTCGCATTTCCATGAACGGTTATATTTATTATTCTATGTACAAAAAAAAATATAATGGTATTCATAAGACTGATAGAAAGGGAAAATACGTGAAGGGTACTTAACCTGATAGAATTTAAATATATTGCATTCAGTATATTTTTTTAATTGTGGAAACAATATAGTTGATTAAACCTTTTAAGCTTTGATTTTAATAGTTTTAATACGAGAGTAAAAGTTGTTTGACTTCCCGTGTAAGAAACTTTTGTGATGGAAACTTCTGTACATTCAAGAACATCTGAAGTACTTGCAGCTTCGGATCTCTGATAAGTTGAACAGATTAGTTCCACCTATTCGTTTGATCACTAAGACTGATATTATGGCATTTATTTAGTTCAACGTGTGTCACGTGTAATCAAGATAGATTTCTAGGAAATAAAACATTCGTAACTTAATTCAAGTATTTATGATAAACTCTTTCTGAAATGTATTTTGTAATGTTGCTTACATGTTGTCACGTGTATTAGTAAAGTAAGTTATTCATAACATCAGTAGTATGTTATAAGCATCAGAAGTCAATTTGTCGCGTTTCTATGTTTTTCAAAAAAATCAGTATACTCATAAAAGAACCAATAAAACAAATACAAAACTCCCGATAGTTGAAGACGGGAATTATACATACCTTGGAAATATATAATTTGTTGTTTATGTAAACAGAATAACATGTTTCATTTTCTTTCAAAATGGTAAATCAATCAGTAAAAGTGCGAAATTTTCACGTATTTCATTTTCCCATACACATACACACATGCTACAGCGCACAATAAACAATACAAAGTTCTTTTTTTGGAGTTGGTATTGTACAGGTATACTGTAAGGGAAGGAAATTAATCGTTTGAAATGTTATGTTTTCATGTATTTTTCAATATTTCCTTGTTGGCTCGAACCCTGAGGATGGGGAAAGCTCCCCGGGACTTTTTTATTTAAGCAATATTTCTTTTTTCTTATACATTAAGACATTCAATATTTGTTTTTAAGATACAATCGTATATTACCAAAATAAAAACCAGAGTATTTGATTTATGAAACATTTCACATTGTTTATGATGACAAATAAAATACATTTTAATATCATTACAAGTTTGTTTAGTCAAATGGGTTACCTCAGTAAGGAAGTAAATAATTAGAAAAAAATCATGAAATATATTTAAAATAGATTGTGTAGTAGGTCATTTCTTTTTATAATAAGTTATGTGACTCGTTTGTATTTGTACATCGTACGATGAAACAGTTAGTGATGTTTGCCAAATCGTGAAATAAAGGCGAAATGAAACGTAAACAAATATGCGTGAGGTATAGCATGAGTTGCATTCTCAATGGAATATGCCTGTGATTCCAGGATGATCATCGAGCGTTCCGCCGCCAACTGGAGGACAAGCGGCCTGTGGTGGAGAACAACTTGTTGTCGGGCCGTCAGTACGTGGCAGGAGAACCTCCTCTCTCGGACACATCTGACAGTGAAGGTTAGTTGTGGAGATAAGTTCAGTGCTCCCAATGCAGTTGACAACTACGTTACTGTCATTCAACTTCATTTTTTCAAGTTAGTTGTAGAATTTTGGTGTGTTATTAAAACTGTTCCGCTAATGCTGTTTGTATATTTGAGTCGATTTTGAACAGTTTTCTTATTTTACCAAGTGATTGAGTACACTTTCCGTCATAAAGATAAAGTAATTTTGTGGTAGATGTAAGGCCATGGTGGGATGGTTTTGCAAGAGCAGCAGTGCAAACCATATACAGAAAGAACCCTACTTACTAGCAGGACATAATAAAACTACTTAAGCGACGGTGAATTTAAAGTTGGAAGAAATTCAACTCAGTCCAGTCCAATCTCAGGAGGTGTACACCAGGGTTCTCCTCTGTCTCCGTCGTTGCTTAAAATATACACAGCCGATTACCCACAAACCATAGAATGAAAAATCGCACTCTTCGGAGACGGTACTGCCTTTTCAACACGCTTCGATATTTTCACAGCACACACTAAACTTTAAAGCGAATCAATCACATTCACTCATCGTGCTGACCGATGGAGAATATCACTGAACTCGGAAAAATCACAAAACAATCTTCTCGCTTCGGAAATCTATTCAAACCCGAGATATACTAATTTACAACACGCCGGTACCTTTGTTTTTATCGTATGTGAAATGAGTGGGAATACTATTAGTTATAGTTAGTTAAACACAAGAATTCAAAAACAATACCCACTAACATTAAAAATATACTGCGGAATAACTATCTATAAAAAATAACCAGACCAACTCTAACTTACGCTTCTTAAATGGGAAAATACAGCAACCTCATTTTAACCACATTTTTGCATTATCTCCATAATAGCACAGAAAAATACCAAATGGGAAAGGTTAGGTACCCACCAAGGACTAGGTCACATTACCCTAAAGATCTTCTGAACGTATCTGCATTGTAACTGAAAGGGCTTTCTAGGGAAACAAAACTTATGTGGACTATCTTTCTACGCCTTACAATTATGAGTTTAACATTTTCACGGCAGCAGAGGAAATTTAATTTTCTCCTAGTATCTACCTACAAACGCATCTATGAAGTTTTGTTACCATGAGACCATGATTTCAGACGGAAAGAAATAGTTTGCTCATGGTTTAAATGCTGTCAAACTGAAACCGAAGGTACGTTTTGAAAATTATCTTAACACAATTTGCTCACAATGTGATGAAAAAATTACATTAAAACAATCTTTTGTTGTAAATCTTGAAACTACCACTTTTATTAACGGAAAATTGCTAAAGGACAAGAACTGACACTGACATAAATGGTTTATGTGGTAATGAAGTTGTGCAGGATTTAGACAATCTGAGATGTAAGATAAACTCGTATTTGAGTCAAATTTAATTTAGAGTGCTTCATATCTAGAAGTAAAAGACATTGTTCTTGTTCGATTTCTCCGTACGAGCGAAGAATGCCTCCGGCATGAGTCAGTCTTAAGAGATAAAATGTCATCCTTGTTGCTGAATATCTGTGAAAGATCCATCATGACCTCTTCCCTGTCCTTTTGTTTTCCCTTTCTGTAGGAATCAACTTCTCACAAGAGGTTCCGTGCACGGTTACTTGGTATTTAGTAGATAAATGGGCAGATGAGGTCACATGGGGAGAACACGGAAATATCAAGTTTCGGTCACCGCTATTTTTTGGTCTCCCGCATGGATAATGAATAAACTGATGTTGTTTTGTTTTGTTTCGTTTTGTTTTGTGAATGGGGTGGCCAGGACGTAATGTATTTATGTAATGTCAAACGTTTTTATGTGGAGGTTTTCCAGATATGTCCATCCCCTTCGGTCTCTTTATTTACATCTCATAGTATTTGCCAACATTCAGCCATCATCTTTGTTAATCTTCCTTACATGTCCATCCCCTTTGGTCTCTTTATTTACATCTCATAGTATTTGCCAACATTCAACCATCATCTTTGTTAATCTACCTTTCAATCCTTGGTCTGTCACATTTATTTCCTACCCGGCAATACATCGGAAATGCAGTTTTCAACAGATAGGTCGATAGGCATTACTCACATTAATACTTGAAGTGCTGGTGTTGAGATAGTCTTGTATGCTTTACACCACTTCAGTAAGCAAACTTTGACGAGCCCTAAAGCCCCACAAAAAAAAAAGTAAGCAAACTCGTTGTTTTTTATGAGTTTTTCTCTTTTTACTTACATAATACTCTTTGACCCCATACACTAGACCAATAAGTCACTATCAATTTCTTTTGCCCCTTGTAAATATTTCTAGCTTCATGTTCTATAGTATATTCATTTATTTATTCCTACTCATTGCAGTCTATACATCATCATTTTACCTTTTGTAATCAAATAATTAATGTGATCTTGGGGAAATTTTTGTCCATCATGATGCCAAAGCATTTTATACATCTCTTGATTTGTAGCTTTCAATCTCCTGCTTGTATTATTGGATCATATTACTGTTTACTGTTTTTCGTGGCATACCAAAAATTATTCCGGTTGTCTTTTCCCATAGCTATACTCCACAAATGATTTCATGGTTACTACACTTTTTACCTCTATGTTTCTTATTGTATCATCTTCAATAAAAATTACTACATCATATGCATGCTTATGCTCAACAGGTATTCCTTTATTCATCGTTTTTAATGCATTGTTTACAACAACATGTCGAAGGTATTTGATAGTGTAGGTCCCAAATTGGCTCCCTGAGGACATCCTCTGATTGTTTTTATTCCTTTCCTCACCTAAATCCATCATGACATCTATATGAGAAATAAGGATGCCATCATCAATTTATAGACATCTCAAACTGCTAAGAATAGTATTCAGTTCCACTCTGTCAAACGCACCTTCAAAATCTATTGATTGCCCTGATTTATTTCTTTTTCCTCTCTCTGACTATGTTCACAAATTTATTTTTACTATCCCCTATGCTCCTATTTGGTATGGAACAATACTGATTTTTGTTTAATTTGTTAAAGTTTAAAATGTAATACAAATTCTTTTGCTCGAAAACTTGTCTAATTTCTTCCCAAATCCCTGAAAAAGAGTAATTGGTATATAAGAATTATAATGAGATTTTCTCGATTTTTGTCATTAAAAAAATAATTTCAACACACCTAAATTTGAAGGTAAAATAAATATTCAGAATATTATTTCAAAACATATAGTGACATATCAGTCTTATTAATATTGTAAAAGTGTTATGTAAATGTAATTTTGTGGTAGACAGAAATTGACATATTTTCGTATCAGCAGTGCATTTGCTGACCTCCTATGTATTTTATCGATATCATATCTTTTATTTCAGTTTACGAAAAGCGTATTCTACGTCTGCTTGGTCCGTTTACACTGCTAACTATTATTCAAGCTTCTTAAAACAGTAAACTAATGTGTAAATGTAGCGGACAGAAATTATTTTACTACGTCCACACCAAACTTTCAAGCGAAATACCGCTAATACGGATGTAATGCATACTATTTGTACTTTACGTACATAAAATTTAAGCAAAATCATTGGAGCCGGTTTTGAAAGGATATTCTGTAAGGATTCTGAACTTTAAGCTCGAAAATTTCCCTTTTCCCATTTCGGAAAAGTGGGGAATTTGCAGGATTCTTTACTACTAACAAAAAGAAAACTCTACTTCTAATTTGTTCCGAATCAGGGTCTTTTTTTAATGGAATATGCCTGGGCTGGAACATTCCGATGGTATGTCATGAAACAGTCCGATTACCTGTGCCAATCCCCTTCAGGTATGTGCGATTACCTTCGCATTTTAATGTTCGTAAACAATGTAGATACTTAACTACTGCTCATAGCACTGCAATCTGTGTGTTATTTATTAATTTCGTTTAATCTGTAAATCTGATCGGCCAAACAGATATCTCTCTCTCTCTCTCTCTCTCTCTCTCTCTCTCTCTCTCTCTCTCTCTCTCTCTCTCTCTCTCTCTCTCTCTCTCTCTCTCTCTCTCTCTCTCTCTCTCTCTCTCTCTCTCTCTCTCTCTCTCTCTCTCTCTCTCTCTCTCTCTCTCTCTCTCTCTCTCTCTCTCTCTCTCTCTCTCTCTCTCTCTCTCTCTCTCTCTCTCTCTCTCTCTCTCTCTCTCTCTCTCTCTCTCTCTCTCTCTCTCTCTCTCTCTCTCTCTCTCTCTCTCTCTCTCTCTCTCTCTCTCTCTCTCTCTCTCTCTCTCTCTCTCTCTCTCTCTCTCTCTCTCTCTCTCTCTCTCTCTCTCTCTCTCTCTCTCTCTCTCTCTCTCTCTCTCTCTCTCTCTCTCTCTCTCTCTCTCTCTCTCTCTCTCTCTCTCTCTCTCTCTCTCTCTCTCTCTCTCTCTCTCTCTCTCTCTCTCTCTCTCTCTCTCTCTCTCTCTCTCTCTCTCTCTCTCTCTCTCTCTCTCTCTCTCTCTCTCTCTCTCTCTCTCTCTCTCTCTCTCTCTCTCTCTCTCTCTCTCTCTCTCTCTCTCTCTCTCTCTCTCTCTCTCTCTCTCTCNTCATCGCACTGCGTCTCGTTGAATATTCTTTACGGTGTGGAATAAAAACATTTTTTCTCTAGGAGATGCATTTGTTTTTTAGTATGTGATCACAATAAATTTGCAATATGCTCATTTTATTGTTTGTTTGTTTTTATTATTATTTTATTTTATTTTTTGTAGAAACTATTTAATAGAATATGCTTCAAAATTGTTTTGTATTTTTTGAAACTGTATTTTTATTACTTTTTGCTTACTTTGTCAGGAATGCAAGAGGTTACACTGTTTATAACACATTACATTTATAATGAGTTTTTATATTGTAAATAGTTAGTAATTATTGAGAAACTGTTATTTATGTATGTTTTCTTAGTAGTGCTCTAATGGTTATGCCAGTTTCGTATAGCTGTGTTAGTTGCTCTTTTGTTGTTAACATTAACAATTATTTGTTAATAACATTAGTAATTTTTTAGTTCTAAATGTGTAGTAACAAATGCACCAAAAAAAATTGAAAATTTTGGCCATAGCCACAGACCCCATGCAGATCATTGGGCATTGGGTACCTCATTTCATGCAAGTACAGTGTTCAGTAGAAATTTAAATGTTATTTGAAAATACCTTATGTTGATTCATTTGTTTGTCACCATTTATACGTGATGTATGTTCTATATTGTAAACAGTCTGTATGTAAATTTTAAGGAATTAAGGTATGTGTGACAAAGGCATGACTGAAGAAATATCATTGGAATTCTACAATATATTACTGTTTATAGCAAATTTAACTCTATTGTGTCTCTTAGTAATGTTATGTAAATGTTGCGTAATTCTTGCCTTCTTATAAATTTAAAATTATACATTTTAAATTTACATTTTCTTTTTCCTCATCGGGCAATGTAGACTTTTCCATCCACTCCCTCCTCAGAAAAACACTTGTAAAATGAAGACAGAATACATGAAAAGTAAACCTATTTACAATTCAGGAATCAATGCATAAAATGCTGCACAGCTCATTGGAAAGGATTAGGAACTTCATTCCATCACTTGTTACAGGAATTGAAAAATTTTTATTTTGAGAGTTTGATAGTTTTGATTTGAGGGCGCGATAGTTTTCCCTTTTCTGCCAAAGAGTGGGAGTACTTGTACACGAACGCAGAGACATAAGGAATTCAATCTGAGATCTGTTCAAGTTCAAAGAATCACTTTCTGCAAAGCAATCTGATGAAGCAATTTAATGAAACCACAAAACAAATGTAGAGAATAGACATTTCTCGTCCTTTGACTTTAATTTAAAACTGATTTCTTAACGTAAAATATTATATTTTTATTATTTGAAACTATTAACTTATTTAAATTTTAGGTGAATAAACATGATTTCGTTGAAAGATTCATTATTACTTATTTATTTTATCAAGTAAAAGTTCATCATTTCTCCCATTTTATAGCAAATGCAAATTTTTTTTATAGATATTGTTTTTGTCATGTTTTCCACATCCATTTGTCAATCCTGAACTGTCCAATCACGTAAGCTGACACGCACTTTGGGTAGTGATATTTTCCCCTACTAGCAGACTTACACTCAGGCTCTGAGGTATTTAAATTCCTATTTATTATTCGTAATTTTAGTTATTTTGATTGTTGATATATTGTCATCATTATGAATTTTAAATTGTCTGAGTGACGTCAAGAAATTACAAAAATATAAAAATACACTCACAATATCAAATCGTTAGTCTGTTATATACAGTTACCTCTTTTATTAAACATTTTACCTCGATTTAACATTTCATTTCCAGCCAATCTGAATAGCTATATGAATGAGTGGAAATGGAGACCAGGGGAGTGTGGTGGTGTATAAAAATATCTATAAGAAACTTATGTGTGACTATAAAAATGTCAAAACAAAGAATACTAATTTTATCATTAAATAAGGAATATTTGAAAATAAACATGGGACGTTATCCAGTCAAAAAAAATAAATACAATAATAAAAACAATATAATTTTATCTCCAGGGTTTTGAGTAAATTGGTTTAATATTGTTAAATATAAATCATCCCATGGTTATACACGTTTCTCTGTTTATATTTAAGAAGTCCAATCCATTAAGTTGGGTTCACTTCCAGATTCCAGAGGTAGGTTTTCATACATCTTAATGTTATAAGTAATCTCCCATGTATAGGTGATGTAGCAGTAAGAAAGACAATTCATTATGACAAGGACAGTATGATATGGGACTAAGTGACCATAATGCACAGATTCTTTCACTTGAAAATGGAATTAGCTTCCACCCCCACCCCACCTCATAAGAATTTTTATAACAGAAAATTTTTTATCTCCACAAATCTATATACATTTATAACACTTTTAAATAATGACAATATTGCAGAAAGCATAATATTGTGCGATAAGTGGCTGTAGTGATAGTTGGTGATATGAGGTTCAATTAAGAGGCGTGAGGATGACTTAATAAAAGTCGAAAAGTTGGCAATCTAAGAAGGATGAATTTATTGTGACCTACACTCTCGATAACATTGATACATGTGGTCAAGAATTTCGACTAATAAATTAACATTGTTACATGTATTTAATATTACTATATTGATATTTTTATTCATAGAATTTATTTTTATTACAACTATTGTTAGTGTTACAACTCGACATACATCATGGTAATGATCTGTGTGGTTCAAAAAATTATTATTATAAAAGATCCTTGCATATAGGTATTTGTTGAACTATGCCATCATTTCGATAATGCTCATTATCTTCATCAGAGGCTTAGTTACTATTCAACATTTCCACATAAATTACACCCCACTGCATACGATAACACATCTTCCACATACCGTGATAGCAAACATCTTAAACCATCACTCTAATATTAGAAAACTTAGCCTTCGGAAGATATATTTCTAGGTAGTCAATTACTAGCTCCCTATTGATTATTACTAATTTAAAATTAGGAATATTTTAGCAAGACGGCATCATACCTTTTAGCAGATTATGGTCAAAATAGGTGATATGGTATCCTCAGAAGAAAAGTTGATATATGATATAGTACAGCTTTAATGAGAGTTTCAAATTGATCTCCCTTTAAATTATTCCCCACAAATTTTTTTTCTCCACACACAGTATTGAAACTCAACTCAAGTTGCTGCTTCATCTTCTAACCTAAATGCAATAATTGTTTTCAGTTCTTAATTCAATTATCTTCATTCATATACATGTTAACATGTTATGACAATGAATTTAGGGTTATTATAAAACCCAGATAATCTGTTAATTCTCACAAAAAAACTCAGTTTCCGTCCAGTAAAGAAAAAATTTCTTAGAACTTTATTCACAACAGAAAACACATTAGAACTAGTCTTCCGGAATTAACTTTACGGCACCGATTCAAATACACTGTTTAGATGCGATTTCTGCATTTATGTGGAAAAAATTAAGCGTATTTCGCTCCATTCACCGGAAATGCCACAAGATGTGCACAGTACACATTGCGGCACAGCGCGACATAATGCCTTATCACCTGGGAGCACGATGTACGTTAGCTACTGCGGAAACAAATGTTGAAATTATATTATATATTTTGTCGAAAAAAAGAGAGAAAACGAACGAAATTACTTCAATGATTTATGTTTTGTAAAATGAATGTGAATATTTCACGAAAAATCATTTGTGGCCATGGCCATGGGATCCCAATGACTGGTCACCCTCGGCCATCCAGCTTTCAATGGCCAATCTCTGACGGCCACACAGGTTTCAGTGGCCATCAAATGGCCATTTTTACCTGGACTTTCTTACCTTTCTTAGGGAGACCATCCTTTTGACATGTTTACTATGAATCGAAATTGTGATGGCGAGATCATTTTACGTTGGAAAAGTTTCTTCTAAAAACTGAACAAACGTGTGCATAAACATAATGTAGACTAAATCGTGTTTGTGTTGAAATCACATATTTATTGCTGTCGTGTTGTGTGCTTTCAGCGGGTCGTGAGTTGGATGCGGATTCACGCTATCGCTCTGCAGAAGAACAAGCGCGCGAGTTGACTCGCTCCATCCGACGTGAAGTAAGCAAGCTGTCTGACACATGGAACGCGCTCATCGACCGTTCGGACGCCTGGCAACGGCGTCTCGACGACAGCATCGCGGTGAGTGCTCATTTAGTAAAGAGTATCGGATTCCTTGACGGAGTCTTCATTTGGAAATCTGTGTGATTTACAAATCCAAAAAGAATTGATGCGCTTCTTATTTTAATTTTTAACTAGATATTTTCACTCTTCATTGATTGAATATGACGTGTTGAATTAGTGTAAAAAGTATTGAATGGTATAATCATACATTAGTTAACCATTAGGTGTAACCATCAACCATTAATTATATTTTTAAAATAGCGTTATCGTGTAGAATTGTTAAAAACTTTTGGGAAATAAATTTCGTACACTTTTTTTTTCTTTATTTTTTCTTTCAAAAATGCTGTAAAACGAAAAAGATAATATTTGAAATATACGAAAGAGAAAAATTTGAACATAAGGATTATCTCTTTTATCAAACATTACACGCCAAGAAAAAGATTTGAAGCTCAAAAATTGAAAAAGTATTTACAAATTTTCTTACCATAATATTCTGTTCCATCTTCTCCAAATTTTCAGCATATTTTTATGGTTAGTGCTAATAAGCACAGACGTCCAATCACAGTAATAATTGAAGGTAAAAAAGTGTTCTCAACCTCCCGTATAAGCCTTCATGAACTACTGTATAATATTTTGAATTGATCGGCATTAACATGTGCGTGTGAATCAATTGTGAATCCCACTCAAACGCTCGCAACAAAAAGTAGTGAAAGTCAATTGATGCGCATGAATCGTCTATGGACCCCAATGCTGCCTGTCCCCTTCGTCTTTTTGCTCTTCCCTTTTTTCGCTATGAGCAGAAAGCGGAGCGGTGACCATCTATCACTGCAGATCGCGTATTTCACCCACACGCCAATACACAAAGTGTATAAAAAGCAAGTTTTGTTTATTGTGATGGGATAATAAAGTATGTCGCGTGTATTTTTTTATTCTGGCGGGATAATATGCCGCGTGTATTAAAGATGTTGGAGATTATGTTGTAAAAAAAAAAACAGGAATATTCCGTGTGAAATCCAACTTGGAAAGTGTGTATGTTGATGTTAGTCTCATCAAAGTGTCGTGTGCATTCGCGATGAGTCGATGGAGCGCGAGGCAGGAAACGATGTTCGGTGTAGGAGAAGCAGCAGACGAATTCCATAAATATTTGGGTGGCGCGTATATTTAGTGTGCGCGCGTCGGCCACGGGATGCTCCTCTCAGCTAGCGTTGCACCTCCACCATGGTGATGATCATCTGCAACCGCTTGGCAGAAAGTTTACAAACAGCGCCACTGCCTTCGCATTTGGTAAGGTTACTACAGAAACGTTGTTTAGTTTTGTTTTATTCAGAAGAAATCTGAAAAGTCGTTACCTTGCTTATAAGACTTCGAGATACTATTAAATATTTACGAATTGGTTCGTGAATAATATATTTTCAGAGTTAAGAGGTGATATCAGACAATCTTCAAAGTGTGTGTCAACTTATTTTAACTTCGGGTGTTATAACACAGAGCTTGAGAAATGGTATAGTCAAAAGCAGGATTATAACCTTTCTTTCCAGACAAACCACTCCTGATTCCGTGAATTTCCTCTTGATTGACTTTCCTAAAGAAATGTAAAACTAAGAATTTTCGATTTTGAGTTGTATGAAATTATTCAGCTTTTGGAGACTCACATCCATTCTTATGTTCAATCTTCTGCACGAATAGTGCATTACATTTTCGTAATTTCGTTAATATTACTGTCGTGGGAAAGAAGTTATTTTATATTCGGGCAATTGCCCGTGATCCTAGGTTGTATGAACTAGTCTAAAGAATTACTTTTAGATTATTTTATCGAATTCTATGTATAATACGACTCCATGCAAAATAAAAGCTAAGTTATTGCCCACCAATAACAGCATGACGTTTGGGCTACGGGTGTAACCGGACATAGCTTGCATCGTCACCGGTATAGTTTCCTTGTTAACTGTAAGTCTATCTATTTAAATGGAGCAATATGCTCGTGAAATATACGCGTTAATACAATTTTCTCACGCGAATTAATCGTGGAAACTGCATCTGTCCATAATTTTTCTGTTGCAGGCTTCCTGTAGTTGGACATTAAGAAAACTAGTGATTAAATATATTTATTGCATTATATTTTTATTCTTAATTTCATTAGATTTTCGTCCTGAAACAAGCCGCTGCCCAAATAATTGATTTTTTTTCGAAAAAGAAATGTAAAAAGTACGCTTTTAACAAGAAAAGAGAGGGAGATGTGTTTTAATACATGTAAGTTCGAAAAAAATGCAATTTGATTTTTTAAATTTCCCGCCAAAGGAACAATCCGATCAAAAAACAAGCATATTTGGATTTCTCGGAAAAGGGCAATTTTATTATATAATTGTATTTATTTTTTAACAATACACTAAGTTATGTTGTGTCAAATTGTTTTTCACACAATTGTATTTATTATTTCTAAACAATCACAATCTCTAAACCATTGTCTTCTTTCTTTACATTTGTCTTCTGTAAGCAACGAGGTTCACTGATGTTCACTAAACCAGTGAACATAGCACGAGCTACCTTTGCTATGTGGGAAGCAAACGTGGTGCGGCAATGATTTGGAACAAATTTTCTCGAATATTTTGTGTGCGAAAAGGTGAAGGAAAGTGAAGTACAAGATGAGCAATATCTCTTGGAATAGTCTCGTAATCTTAGTTTCATATGCTTGAGTGACACTAAAAAGACCGGATAAAGACAGAAACGTAGGAACTTGAAACAAACGAAGTCAGAAACTATCGTAATCGTACGTAAGTGTTGTTTCTCTGTTAGTTGTGACACTGTAATTCACTAAACGTAGTTAATAAGTGTTTCTACATTAGCGTATTTCTTGAAAAAGATGTTAAACAATACCATACTCGAAAAATACTGGAGAGACAATTGATTTTTCTCCTGGCTTTTTTTTTTTTGTCATGAAGTGAGTGATGGACTGTTGTAGACCCACATGCTTCTACTTCTCAAGATCAAGGCACACGAAAGAAATCTTGAAATATTTTTTTCAAATAACTTATCTAAGAGCCTAGACTGCGTGTGAGAGAACTATGTGATTCGGATGTACTGTATCAACCTAATAACCAGCATAATTATAGGATTATGTGTTTGTGAGTTATGAAGAACGCAAATCTAGATAAATTGCAAAACCCTTTGAAAAAGGTATTCTTTCTGCATTGATCCAAGATTGTTGAAATTATACAGAATCTATTAATTAATCTACTCTAAAGTAATAACTACACTCCAAACATTGCGAATTGAACCTTTTATCATTAACTTCCAAAACTCCATAAGAGTCGAGGAAAGCGACGACTACTGTAAAACGCGCGTTAAAAGAATTGTTCATGGTGTGGAGTGCTGTCACTCTTGTCTACCCTCCAATTAACGTCTGCCGTCTTTGCGAAGCGTGCTGAATACACTAGTCTCAGAAGCGTGGCGCTTCACACTGTTCCGATGCCAAGATTTGCCTCCTCATGATCTGACAAAACAATCCTCGGCAGAGTTTATTGTGCGACGCATTGTGATCGTTCGCGTTTTGTCTCTCGTGTATATTATGATGATGAATGAGTTAGTAATTAGTTGTAATGTAGAGAAAAGTTGATTGCGGGGGAAGAATATAATTCCGCAATTCAGAAACTGATAATGCGAGAAAGCGTGTGTTCACAGTATGGGTGCATGTGACTGAAAGTTATAGCAATCGCAAAGCCACTCAACCGTGCCGAAAATCATATGAATTGCAACCCATCGCGCGAACCTTCAACGCATAAAAATACCAATAGCACACTCAGTACATCCGAACAGCACGCAGATATCATCATCAAAACTCAGTTCATCAAAACAAGTGCAAAAAACCTTATTCGGAAAGCATTCCAAAATCCCACCATTGACTCACTGTGTGCAATCCCAACATGACTGCTTTATCTGAGAGAAGTAGACCAAGGTGTTGTTTTCAATGTATGACACACCTCTTACGATAACCCAACACGTTTCGCCCCCTCCTTAGTCCACTTCATGAAGATACACTGAAACACCGCAAAATGCAATACTGTGCATTATGTTTCAATGTATTCCTTGTATACATCAAAAATACATTTTTAGGTTTGTAAGGCATGCCTTAAAAAGTTGTGGAGCTATATAAACTTTATAATGGTTTATAAGCACAGTACGTATATGCTATCATATTGATGAGATACATTGTACTTCACTAAGGAACATATATATTTTAATGTAACACACATACATACGAGAGCTGTTTTTTTCAACCTCTGATGAGCTATAAAAAAGACAAATTCACATAACATAATTTTATTACCAAAATTACAGCAGGGTCTTACTTATTATTCAAAATAATCGCCAAATCAGTTGAAGCATTTATCATATCGTGACACAAGCTTCTCGATTTCTTCTTCTGTACTTTTGGTAATAAAATTATATTATGTGAATTTGTCTTTTTTTATAGCCCATCGGAGGTTCAAAAAGAAAAAAAACGTCGTATGCAGCACTCAAAGAACGCTCATGGTATGCTACTGAAGCTATTTATATATATTTGCTGACACATTCTAATTAGAAATTCATTATCTTTGTCACTTCTATGTGTGCTCCTATCCTCGTGGGTGGACTTTGCCACCTCGCTTTTTGCACTTTTCATTCATTGACTGAAATCGGAGCAAAAAAAAGTTTCAAGTCTTGTTGTTGGCTTTGGCGATGGTACTGGCAAATAATAACCGTGAGTGGTTCTTCAAAATGTTGCTTTCACAAACTCGTCGGCTGCCTCCTGCGGTCACTGGAAAATAAAGTAGTGGAAGGAACATCCAAAAGAGACATTTTAGAAGTAAAGGAAACATTAAAGGAAACTGGAAACCCTAAGTAATATGACAAGCAAAGCCACTTGTGTCGAAATGGTAAAACAAAAAGAATTGGGCTTGGAGCGAAGATAGAAAATTTACTATTAAAAGAAGTAACAATCATACAGGGTCAACTCATGATGCAATTAAGAAATGCTTGGAAAAAAGAAGACTTAAGTTTGAGGAGATGTCCCATAAGAAAAGGCGAATAAAGATTTATGGATCATTCTACCAAATAAAGAGAAAAGAAAATTGTCAAGGGTAATAGATGGAGTTTGACAAGCCGTACGCAGGAAACATAAGTTGGAGATGCATGGGATAGAAAAAGAAGACTTTGGAAAACGAATTTCTAGAAGGGGTAGTCTAGGAGAACTTAGAAGAAAGGGAAAGATAATTTTTTAAATGAAGCTAGTGTGGGTTAAATAAAAATGTTCTCATCTAGTGAAAACTGGAATGGAGATTGTGTTGTAAATGCTTTTCATAAAATCATACTGAGTAGAGAAGGTATATTTGTTAATGAGGAGCTATACAAATAATAGAGGACCCTACACCAGCACTGTCCAACGGCTGCTGGCCACTTTCGATCGATCTGGTCAGCACGGGACGGGGTTTGGCAAAATGTTGCCCAACGAATAAAACTAAAGAACCATATTCATTTACTTATAACACGACGTATTGATTCTCATCAACAAATTTATATTATTTCAAATTGGAAAAATTAAAAAGTATATTTATTTATATTTAAAAAGCATTTTTGATGTTTAGTATTATTATAAAATGTTTTCATATTGTAATGTATGGCAGGGTAATTGCGAATACAATTTTCTATTTTCTCTCACCGGCAATACTGCGTCAAATGTTAATTCTGACAGCCTTGGTTTATAACACAAAGTTGTTTTCCCCAATGTTTGATGGAAACTGTACAATAACTCATGTGTCGTAAAAAGTGTTTCGCAGGCAGCATCTGGCCCTCGGACCGTCAATCGGCCCTATACCATTGAGATACTTCAGATGCCGTAAATTTGGTCATGTAGCTTCCAATTGCGAGCCAACCCAATAGTTTTCCAAACAAGAGTAAATACGTGTCTACATGAGCTTACCAGATACCTATCCAGCCAATTAAAGCAAAATTTTCGAACTCTTCGACGAAATTTTGCTCATGTGACGTTCGAAATATGAGGAAGATTAGTCTTTACATGAGATCTCGATAAAATACCACCTACCCCCATTTACAGAATTTTGGTAGGCCTACTTGTCCATAAAATTTTGTATTCTTGACGATTAGAGGAGGATCATTATAAAGTACAGTGACCGTAAGGAAAAATAATAAATTTCGAGACTTGTTATATTATTTGTATTATTTACAGCTTACGTTTCGTCCCATGTGTTGGGAACTCATCAGAGCTACAAAAATATTAGATTGCAATTCAATATGTAATATAAAACAGTATGTCATCAAATGATAAAAAATGGCTAAGTGTAGTACATACATACTAATATGTCTGTTCCCCCTCTTCAGATGTATTCTTCCTTTCTTTTCAAAATTGTATAACATCCTTATTGTAAATTACATGGTGCACTTTATACTTGCTGAACGCTCTTAGATGCATGCGTATACTGATGAAAAGTTATGTTAAACTTATTAAAATTATCTCATGCTATTTTAGTCGCATGTTCGTCTAGTTGTGGGTCAGATGAACAAAAAACATCCCCGAAACATAATGTGAAAGTACGTTTGTGCGTCCTTAATACATGTCATAAATAAGGGCACTGCCAACTAATTTAACAAGTTAACTAATGTGTTAGTGTAGCAGACAGAAATTATTTTACTGCGTCTATACAAAACTTTCAAACGAAATACCGCTAATGCGGATGTAATGCGTACTAATTGTACTTTACGTACAGAAAATTTGAGCAAAATCGTTGGAGCTTTTTTTAGAAACATTCAAAAGAATGCCTTGACCTTCCTGTGAAGTACACTTTGTTTTAAAGGAAAAAGAATTAGAGCACGTGCATCGACAACAAGTATGTTAATACGAGATGCAAATTAAATCGATTCAACCATTTATTCAGAATCGCTGCGCACAGACGGACGGACGTTATGCCAAAATCCACTTTTTCAAAATCAGGGATCCGTCGGAAAACGGATATATGAGAAAATAAAATATTTATGCATTTAGCAAGGTGCCATGTTTGTGATTATTTCCGGTCGATTGTAACATACAGCTCTCTCATTATTTACGTACAGCAATAAATGTATTTTTTGTGGTCAGACGGAAGAGCAGACACCAAAGCCATTTAGAATTTCATTGTTGTTCATTGTTAAATCATAACATCAACAAATACCCTCTTGTACTAGGCACACGTAACAATCTTTGATGCATCAATTGACGATATAAATTCGATCTGCGTATTATGTTTATATCTGTACATTTTTTATTCGAGGAGCTCTAAATCAAATGTATAAACTATTAGAAAAACGCTTTGTAAAAAAAATATTCGCATTATTCAACGAAATTCACGGAATAAAATACTTTTGTCCTGGTTTCACCTCGATATACTCCACTTTGCGCCGATTCCGAGAACACTATGTCCTTTGGACTGTTTCGTGTTGATCAAATTGCAATTCATCAGGCTAAAAATTATGCTCATGTCTGAATAATTTTGATTAAACATTTGTAATATAGCAAAATGGGAAAACTTTTCACAACGAAAGCTCTTACCGACACAAAATCGCTAACAATGAAAAATCGACCTACAAAGAGCGGATATTATCATACTACGAATAACTATATCGTTTCAATAAAGGAAATCAATGAAAACTAAATATTGCAACTCGCACAGTCGTCAAAATAGTTACAGGTTAATTCACCCCGCAGGGTGAGCTTTTGGAAAAGGGAGGTGTATCTTGAACTTTTGTGTGCTACTGTGAACAGGGGAGTGGGAAGAGGAACAATACCTCATATCTCGCACTTCTTGTCAAGATTACGACGACATTTATAAGACAAATTCAATTATGACTACACGAATCACTTTTATAAACATTGTTGTTATGGTATAAGTGCAAATTTTTAAAAATGTATTTTTTTTATACTATTGGTCAGAAAATGACAAAATCTAATTGCCTAGAATTCTACAGTTTATTTAAACATTCTAGTGAATTTTGAATGAATTCCCATTAACTGTTATCGAAATATCCCGGGAGGAAACTTAGTTTATTTCGAAGCGCAACATGGTGTCACGATGAGGATCTAAAATGGGTACATATAGCCTTAAGTACGTGTTCTGTCGCCATATGGAGTAATAATAATAAATTTATTGTCAAAAAAGCAGTACAGACTGCGTAAGACCAAGTGGAGGACAATAAACTAATTTACTCATAACCATAGCAAACTTATGGGCGGAAAGGAATTGCAAGGCTGGTAGGTATCGATATCGTCCTTTACTTTACAACCAATTCTGACTCCCGAAAAACGACGGGTTAATTCAGCTAGTCTATAATGAAATGTGGGTGTGAAAATTTCAAACCAGGGAAGCGAACACCATGATTCTCATGTCCAAGTTAAGTTATGAACAGTGTGGAATTATTAATATGTTTTCTTTTTGTTTTGTTTTTTGATTGTGATAAGTTTTAAGTAAACTGAAAAAATCAATAAACCAGGTGTCACAGACAGTTAACAATATTGTTGATTTGATTCAGAGATAACTCAGACTATGTCTCCCTTTAAAAGATTTCCTGTTTGACTATTGTAACTTCTTGAAAAAGATTCAGTCACTGAGAACGAGATTCAGACAATGACTTGTACAATGAACGTGCATTCCTTTTGGATTAAGATTTCAAATCCTATCTCACTCATTTTTTAAGCTCAATCATATCCTAAACCTACCAGTTTCTCCTAGTCAATGCCTAAGCTTTTGCAAGTATCCATGATCTCTTTTTTTGCGCATAGTTCTCTTAGTAAAAGGTAACAAAATCATCCCTTAATGAAGGTAGACGTGTTTCTTCTGTTATCTGGGAGGTGGATCCTGAAATTCATCTTAAGTTGGAATAAACCGCATTTTGAAATGTTTATACTAATATTTCACTGTGATCCAACAAATCGACTGACTGATGTCCTCACTTCTTCATTTCATAGAAGATGCGAGTTTTCCAGAAGAACCTGGAGGACCTCGCTAGTCGACTGTCAGCCGCTGAAGCACTTCGTGTTGCTTGGCAGAGTCCTGCTGACGCTGGTGAAGTGGGAGAGATGTTGGAACAGCTGCAGGTAAGATCACTCTCAAATTCCTCCATTTAAGCATGCAGTTTGCTTCACCATATGGAGCAGGGTGATTTATTACCGTTTCTGGTTTATTCTAACGAATGTCAGTGATTTATGATGTCTGAGAGATGAGTATTAACGTAGTCAAATGTTTTGTCTGTGAATAATGTTTAACATTATTCATGTAGTAACTTTCACTCATGGAATGAGATGAAATAGCATTACATTATTACTGTTTCATAGTTATTTATTATTGTTTATAAATATATGAGTGAAAATGTAGTTATTAATTTTATATTTTATTAATATAAACTAATATGACATAAAGCATAGTAAGGTTAGAGAATTAAGGGCGTCTTTGTTATTCTTATATAATTTCAGAATAAAAATGCGGACACTCATTAAAATCGCAAACAAAGCTTGTTATATGTCTCATAAATAGTACTAAATAGTATTTGTGCAAATTTCGTTGCTTCTGTTTTTATGAACGGATACTAAATAAGAGGAGCACTATGAAGAGAACTACAAACCAATGACTTGTGGAGAGTTTACAGTATTTTTGTAGTCTTGTGTTATAACCTAATGATATTAATGGAATGATCAAGTCACTCCATTTTTATGACGTGGATGTGCGGTTTGAATGTAACGAGGATCAAAAATCACAACTAAACCTTACATTACTATTACTATTTTCGGATACTTTCATCTTTTTTTTTCCTAACTCTTGGGGCTAAACAGCTAACCTTGTGAAATATGCAACAAAACATATTTCCGTATTAGAAACTGCATCATTTTCAAGCCTATGTTTGTTTATTAACTACATCACTTATAGCAATCCCTTCAGTAGAAAAATAAGTGTAGCGGGTATCGTCATATTCAGTATTAGGAAACATGACATTCCTTATTCGGTATGTGATGAAACCCGCTTCACATAAAAATGTGAGAGGGGTGAATATTGGAAGGCGCAGACACGAGTGATAATTCAAGAGAAACATGTATCGTTGATCGGTGGGAGTATAACTCACAATAATTGTCAGAGAAACCTCTACGTCATACGTCGACCACAGTAAGAATCTGGGCTTGCTACCAATAACCGTTCAACAAGGAAACAAATAAATAAATAAACTTTGTTGTCAAAAAGGCAGTTGCAAACTGCATATGACTACATGGGGGGCAATAAACTAAGTTACTCACCGGAGACTAGCAAGGGACCATCCCATCAATTCCGATCAAGGGCCCATGGGCAGTGGCGGATTTAATATTTACAAAATAAATTATTTAATAAATACCTACTGTTATTATTCAAAATAAATTGTAGATATTAGAGCAGTAACAAGTCGAGATTAATAAAACAAAAGTATTAATGAAATTTCCGCCACTACCCGGAGGAAAACCCGGGCCGGAATGGGGCTACAGAGATAATGTGCACAACCGTGCCAAGGTTGCGTACAGTTAGAAATATATCAATAAACAAAGGGAGCAAAAACAACATGCATGAAAAAGGAAACAGATTTGAATTTAAGGGTTCTAGATGGCACTTTTCCCCATTTTTTTGTCGAAAAACGAAAAAATAGTGGAGTGACTATCTTGAACTTTTGTGTGCTAATACACCAAGCAATTCCCTATCTTATTCACGTGAAACATTTTCGCACGACCACTCATGAAATTAATAAGGGAGATGTGAGTGGACACACCCTCAACTTAATTTTTTCATAAAAATGTACTGCTTTGCCTAATGACACTAAATGCTTTTCATCACGAATCAATCGATTGAAGTTTGAGAAAACCCCAATTTTCCAAAAGAGGTGAAATGTTGAAGGGGGTGACTAGCAGAGGGTTCCTTCCATTGATGGAAAAACACATAAACCATGTTCCTTGGACAAGCTCACACAATCCTGAGTAGTTTTGGAACATCTGAAATACACTGTTTTCAGAGGGGGTGGGGGTGGGTCATCAGATGTAAGGGATTTTTTAATCTCAGCTACTGGAGTGCACATTATTGAGTCTGTATACGTGTGACTAGCTCTTCCCGGCATTTTGAAGTGTGATATTATTGCTCGATTTTTTCCAAAATTGCACTTCTCTTCACTTTAAGGGTGTCCCAACGCGATGGGGGCGGCACAGACAGCCCCCAATAAATTTGTTTCTTGATAAAAACACAGGAGCTTCCTCTGTCTAAATTTCACTCTGATATATTCTAAAACATTGATGTTACTGAGCGATTAATTTACTACGCCGCGTATTTTGTGGGCCAGTGTATAAACGTCTTTATTAGCGTAATAAACAACATCAAGTGTAACAACATAAAGCATGCAACGTCAACAGCCAGGTGAAAATTGCAACGGCCCGGGTCCTTCTGTTCTGGCTGCAGGTGTGCTACCCATTGCACCACCCGCCTCGACTCCCAAGTCTGTTCAAAACCTCCACCTGACATTGGAGCNTAGATGTGTATAAGAGACAGGAGGTGGGTGGTGCAGTGGATAGCACACCTGCGGCCAGAGTAGGAGGTCCGGGGTTCGAGTTCCGGTCCGTCGCAATTTTCACCTGGCTATTGACGTTGCAAACACTCCTCCACGAGTAGGTACTCGGAAGTTGTGAGTTAAAACATAAAGCTTGTTTTCACCTTGCAACTTCAATCATTTCAACTTCATCATCAAGAACTTTTCGACATCGGCCGAATGGTATGAAGCTCAACTGTGGTGGCAATCACCTTCTTCTCAGTTGAAATCTCGAAGTGCTACAATCGGGGTTTAAATTCTACAAAGCAAATCCTTTCGCAAACATTAAGTTTCTTTATTGAACCGGTCTTTATAAGTTTCCTGATCTTCAATTTTTTTCTTGCCAATATGTGTTGCTTCAGTTGACATGTATCTCTAAAAACACCCGCTGCTTGGCTAGCGTAAAAATTCTGATTTTCGTTCAATTATTCATTTTAAATCGCCATTGTGTAGGAAAAATCTAAACATAATTCCAAAAAATCACTGGGTAGTGCTCTTGAACCCACCTGAAAGAAAGTTCTGTCGAATTTTTTAACTCGTCGCTCCGCGACTGGCACCAAAAAACGCTTAAAACTAAAAAACAAAAATCTCGTATTTCGAAAAAAAATGGGAGGTCCACGCGGAGAACACATGTGTCAAATATCAAGTCTCTGCGCCAGGTGGCAAAAAAATAAAAAAATGTTTTAAGTTCAATGAAAGATATTTTAATTGAATTTCGTATCTTCAGGTCTATTCGTTCTACGCTCCGCGACTGTTACTGAAAACAATTAAAATGTTATTTAAATATACGAAATCGAAAAAAGAACGCGGTGTTGTCATCTTGAACCCCTCTTGCAGAACGCGTGAGCCGAATTTCGGAGCGTTTGGTCTATCCGTGTTAGCGCTTAGCAGCGGACGGATATACAGGAGCATACTTTCAGATATTCAGGAGCATACACTCTGTTTTATTTCCCCAAACTTTCATTTTCCATTGAATGGTAGACATAGAGAAGATATTTAAACATCAAAGTCCTGAACCATTTTCCTGTCCGATGAATTCCTAATTAGTAATTAATAAATTAATTACTGCAGCCAGTCTGCTGCGCGCATTAATGGAGGGGGGAGGGAGAGGGAAGATCACAAGTGGTAGACCGGGTAAGCTACAGCGCCCATACAGCGATGCAGTGCGATCGCAAACAGTTGTTATTTACGATTAATAATTTTACGATAATTTTAATTTTAGTATATAATAATAAATGAACAGTTATTTTAAAAATATTTTCATCGGAGAGGAGAAATAAAACATTAGGGTCGATTTTTTGTTCACTCGGTATCGTCTAAATTTTATGTTTTTGATCAGGAAACATGTCACTAAACCCTAAATTAATTTTAATTTTTTAAATTTTGTTTATTTACTTATCATTTGATGGATTTTCTGAACAATGGGAAACAGTTTCCTTGTCTCCAGATGATGATTGGAAAAGGATGCAAATAATTTGCAAAGGATGATGTAAAAAATTACTTTTATGTGGTTGAAATTGAACCATTGAGTTTTAATTATGAAATCTTCTTAAACTGGCTGTTCTTTCAGCACTGAACTAAGAAATTATCTCATGCGTATCCGTAAAATTTGGTGCAAGAGAGCACTAAATACTCCCTTGCATTGCAGTTTTTTAGGTACCAGCATAAGCTCGTCCTGACCTACGAAAACTATCAACTCATGTAATCCAACCTCACAATTTGTTGCACTCAAATAGTGATTGGCAATACTGCAGTCTCAACCCTTGGGTGGTGGGGGGGTGAACATGGTCTAGCCTAATAATGATCATAATTGCTCTCCCAATAAATTCTCCTAATAGGGTAATATGTGATATTGTAAATGTAATGTACCTACACAAACACATATTCATACAAAATTCTGACTTTGATATAATAATTTATTTCACAGAAATTTGGAGAACGTCTAGGGCCAATCCAGCGCACAGTAGAGGATGTGAATGATCAAGCTGCTCTTTTTACTTCAAACAATGTACTTGTTTCCCACTTGATCATGAATCGTCTGGAGGATTTAAATACAAGGTATTATCGTAGGCAATACAATTACTCATGTCTCTTCAGTGTACTTCTTAAAGAGAACATTTTGAAATGGAAGTAAGTTGAATAGTTAGTAATATATTGTTGTTGATTTTTTAGATGGAAGCTTTTACAATTAGCAGTTGATGATCGTTACAAACAGCTTAGAGATTTTGGTCAAGCTGGAGCACCTCCAAATCAAGCATTTTTAGCTGCTTCTGTGGAGCCTCCATGGGAACGTGCGCTCACTCCCAACAAAGTGCCTTACTACATCAAGTCAGTATATTATAGAGCATACAAGGCAGATAATGATAAAAGGAAATTCCTGCTCCATTATATTAAAATTATTCTATTTTATTTTTTATATTGATTAATGGTTTGTTTATTCTTCAATTTTATAGTCATCAACTTGAAACAACTCACTGGGACCATCCAAAAATGGTGGAACTGATGGGAACATTAGCTCAACTCAACGAAGTCCGTTTTTCTGCATATCGTACTGCAATGAAATTGCGTACTGTGCAGAAAAGGCTTTGTCGTAAGTGTCTTCTGTATTCTATGATTATGGCCATTCATTGATAAAATTGTATTATATCACATAGATCCCTGGAACTCATTTTGTTGAAATATTTTTATAAGTCTTTAGTGTAAGGAACTCATTCTGTTTTCTCGTATTATGCAATAATTAATTGGAATATCCATATAATATGGCAATCTTGGCCTTAATGTACAAATGTAGCAAATCTATATGTATTTGTTCACAGAATTTAAATATCCTAATTCTTCACAGCCACATTTCTGCTCACACGACAGGGCATTATTTCAGTAGAAGATCATTTTGTTTTTGTGTCTATTCCACTCATAAAATCATGACATCAGTGGAGGACAAGCATTCAAGTTTGACATACTTGTTAATTTTCATTTCCTTTCTCAGATTTTAATTTTTTATTGAAAATTTGTTCAGTTTTTTGTTTGCAATTTATATTTGTTTTGAATTAAAAATTAATTAAATAAAATAGGAATTATGAGGCTTGAGGGAGTACTTTTACAGAAATAAAACTACCATTGTGAAATTATTTTTAACCAAGATTAGAAATTTTTGTGCGGAATGTAATTTTTAAGCTGAGTTATCAGCAAGTAGAAATGTCATTTACTTGGAATTTGCTCATACAATTTTTACTTAGGTGAAGTTTCAAAAACAATCACACCTTGAAAATGAAAAACAACTGCACAAATAAGCCAGACTGAACTTGCAGAATTCTTATTTCTTAGTAAAATGACATAAGTATGTAAAGATTAATGTTTGTTTGTTATCAGATAGGTAGATTTTTTACTTTAATACTTACAGATTAAAATACTGAAGTTATTAAATTAAAATAAAACAATTATTGTGCCACAATATTTATTCTATTATTGCTTTAATAATTTTTATTGCGTCTGTTCTTCCAACTTTGTAGGTTTTATTTCTGTTTTTATTTTTATTGTGTTATCTGATATTATTTACTATGTCTTTCTCACCTGGTGTCGTATATTTTGCTAAAAAACAGTAAAAATCAAGAAGTATTGTACAATTTTTTTAGTTCTACAACCTCCAAAGAAATATATGAATTGTTTTCAATTTGATGCATAAAATTACAACTGATTAAATTTTTTTTAAGTTCTGGAATATGCTCCATTGGTATCATCCCACTACATTGCCCATGTGCCATTATCTCACTCAGATTTACTTAATATTCTAATGGGTAATTTGTTGTTGTTGTTGTTGTTGTTGTTGTTGTTGTTGTTTTAAAACCATTCCTACTTATGAATACAGGAAATAATTTTTTTCAATGATGTTTTGCTTGAGGGATTAAAATGCAAAAGTTAAACAAAGTAAAATTTGTATGAATGAATCCAATACCTTCATGAAGACATTTCCAATAGGGTGAATTGGTCACATTGTAAACAATGTGGAATGAAACTCCCAATCAATGCTTGGAAACTTTAAATAGTAAGGAGTGAGAGTGGTGAGGTGTTTGTTCCTCATGGTAGGTCTGTACGATGTCAATGTGTTTATATACTTCATTTACAGTATCTGTGTGTGTGACTTGAAAATCAGGTGCATATTGTGCACCATACATAGGACCCTTGCCGCCAAAGGTTCCTGTTTATTACATCTCTAATTTTGTTTTGGTTTTGTTTGATTCTAGTTGATCTTCTGGCCTTATCCTCAGCTATAGAGCAATTTGATTCCCATGGTCTGCGAGCTCAAAATGACCGACTAATTGATGTCCCGGATATGGTGTCAGTATTGAATTCACTTTATGAGTTATTGGCAAATGAGAATCCTGGTCTTGTTACAAATACACCATTGTGTGTTGATTTAGCAGTGAATTGGCTACTAAATGTTTATGACAGGTGAGTTATTTATATATATATATGAAAGAAATTAAGAAGGTTCTTTTTATTTCTGCAACATGAATGAAATAAAATTTTAGTAACCAATAAATGGTTTGTATATGATTACTAATTACAAACAGGACTTGACTCTTCCGTGTGGTATGCCATCTTTAGACATCATGACATTTTTTTTTTCCATTGGCGGCAGTCTGTCTAGAGACAGCATTAGTTTCTGTTTCAGTAAGGGATACTGAGATGTCATTCCCTTTCTCTTTACTCCATGCACCAAGAAGGCGGGTCCTTCGGAATTCTTTCTCAGGATCAGGAAAATAGGTTCAGTGTTCGTCCGGAGAGACGGACCGTGACAGGTAGAGATCGCTGACATGGGAACCCTTTTGCTGTACTGAAATACTTAGTACATCGTGTGCAACCATTTTGTGGGCTTAAATGCTTATATATACATTTTTTATCTAACAAAGTTCAGGCAAACTCAATGACCAGTTTAATCATTTTATTTTTTCTTCTAGATTGGAAAATGATTTATACTCTCACTAGATGAGATTCAATGTTTTTAATTTAGAAAATGTATACAAGTATAGGATCCTTATATTAAGAAAATTAAATATTCTTGTGTATCCTATCTTTTCATTAGTAATAAAAAATCTGCATGAGCAGGTAGAAATAAATATTTCGAACGTCTAAAGATGGCATTCCGCGAATATGACTGTTTTTCCTCCTTGGCTCATCTTCCGTAAAGCAGGTAAGGATTTTAAATACCCTCACCAAGAAAGTGGTCACCTTCTGCCTCAACTCCATGTGAAAGTATTAAATTTTGACTGAGTAGGACTAAAAATAAAAGTTATGATGAATTATAAGTAAACTACTTTTTAATGGCTTCTTTGAAAACCTTTAAATTTCATTAAAATATGAAAATTGTATTGGCATGACAACTTTTTGATTTATTCAAAAATTAATTTAATCATTGGGGTTTTTTATTCACATTCATTCATTCATGTTGCACATGATTTTGTTGCTCATACAATATTGAATAGATTGTGTTATCATAACCACTTGGATAAACAATTGATGTATGATTGTACTTTTTGTTTTTACTAAACAGCTTAATTCTTTTTATATTACAGCCAACGCACAGGTCAAATTCGTGTTCTATCATTTAAAGTTGGACTTGTTCTTTTGTGTAAAGGACATTTGGAAGAAAAATACCGCTGTAAGTACAATAGTTCCTTCTTTTTTTTTTTTAAGTCAGACGTCACATTGATTTTGAGACCACAATGTTTGTTTTTGTAATTTCTTGAACCCTGTCTTTGATTGTGCAAATTGCATTTCCCTTTAACTTCAGTATTTTGTTTGTTGCCTATCAGAAATTTTCTAGAATAACTTTTGATGTATTTGTATGGCAAAGCTGCATATTTTAAACTTAATTCCTTTGATAACATGTTCCATTAAATAATTTAAGACAAAATTTAATTGAAGTTTACTAAGAAATAGGGCAGTAGACAGAGAAGTGGGTGGAGCAATGTTAGTGATTAAGTGAATGATCCCCTACTCATGGCTTGCTTACGGGCTTTATGGACTCTTTTCATTTGTATCTTCTTCAGCAAGTCTACGGTTCTTTAAAATATGTGTTACAAGTTAGTATCAGAATTAGAAATTGCAAAATTAGAAATTCATGGTTTTGATATGTGTAACATTAATCTTTAGATCATATATTTGATTTTGTGAATATTTTATTTCTTTATATATATTTTTTTTTATTCAAGTGACCTGTTCTTGCATAAGTATTTTAATGTTTTATTTTCTTGTAGATCTGTTCCGTCTCATTGCTGACCCAAGCAGACTAGTTGATCAACGGAAGTTGGGTCTTTTGTTGCATGATTGCATACAAGTGCCACGGCAACTAGGAGAAGTAGCAGCATTTGGTGGATCAAATATTGAACCTTCTGTTCGTTCATGTTTTGAAAAGGCAGGAAAAGACAAAAATTCTATCGAGGTAAATTAATAAGAAAATAGATCTATTTGACATAATGTGTTCGGATTAAAATGATCAATCTTCTACATTGTTGATAATATTTCTAAGTTATTCCATTCATGGTTCGTAGGCAATTCACTTCTTAAATTGGCTTCAACAAGAACCTCAAAGTATGGTGTGGTTACCTGTTCTTCATAGGCTCTCTGCGGCAGAAAATGCAAAGCACCAAGCAAAATGTAATATTTGTAAGGAATATCCCATTGTTGGGTTCAGGTAATGTCAGTTAAGATATTGTAGTAGTATTTCTACATATTTATGTTTTACTAAAATTTGATATTTTTGCAGGTACCGATGTCTCAAATGTTTTAACTTTGATATGTGTCAGAATTGTTTCTTCTCTGGACGCAAAGCAAAAAATCATAAACTCACTCATCCTATGCAAGAATACTGTACTGCAGTAAGCTCTCATTGATTCATTTATTTATTTAAATATATTTCAAACTGCTCTATTGTGAGAACAAGCTATTGTGTAAATCATGTTTGATCTCATCTTATAATATTTATTTTAAAATTAATCATGTAATTCATTAATATCCAACTTCTACTAAAGTTTGATTTCTCATCCAGACAACTTCTGGTGAAGATGTGCGTGACTTTACCAGAGCATTGCGAAACAAATTCAAGTCAAAACGCTATTTCAAGAAACATCCCCGAGTTGGGTACCTACCAGTGCAGACTGTTCTGGAAGGGGATGCCTTGGAGTCTCCCGCTCCCTCCCCTCAGCATTCTACTCTCAGCCAGGATATGCACTCGCGCCTAGAAATGTACGCATCGCGGCTTGCAGAGGTGGAATTGCGCACAAGGAGCAGTTCCACCCCTGACTCGTATGTATCAACGCCACCCATGCTGACAGCCAGCACGCAAAACTAGTATATGCACTTGTACATGTGTAGCTGTCTGTCTATAGCTTGGGTGTCAGTATGTTTGAAAAATGGTGTGAGCATGTGCAGTGTTGTTTTAAATGTTATCTTCTTATGAAATAAATCTTCTTGAGCAATTTCATTCATTTTATGTAACTTTAAGCCAAGTGTAACAGATTTGTGTAAAAAATATGAAGTACAGAAACTGATTTTTTATATAAGTTTAAAATTGTAATTTAGTGTGATTTAATTTTTGTTCCTATAATGCAAATGAAAATTCTCCTGATATAAGAACATCTAATTGGTTACACTTGGTATTAACCATTTGAAAGTAGTTCAAATAATGTGGTAAAATATGTTTTTCTTCATGCAGATGCTGACACTTGCATGTCAGTAAGAGTTTTGATCAGTATGTTGATATCTTTTGTAGTAATTGCCTTTATAGCTACTTGTATAGTGGGTTACAAGAAAACAATATTGGAACCTTCAGCATATCATGTGCAGTTTATGTTTTCATTGTAGTCTCATTTTAATATGTCTGTTCTCCAATATGGTACCTTTCATCTCCTATTAAGCAAATAAATTGGTCGTATGTAGGTCATGTGAGATTATTGACTTTTAAATATTCCTTCCAACAAACTGTGCAAATTGAGGATTGTTCTTTGAATATTTCATCTAGTTAGAATGTTTAGAATTATTTCTTAGTGTTGAGAGTATATTTCAGAGTACTTCAGTACTCTCAAAGAGCTCACTTTTTGAAGTGATAATTTTGAAATTCTGTTGTTGTTTTCTTTTATCTATAAAAGTACAGTGTATCTTTTGTGAAGCGGACTACAGTATGTTATGAATCTGAACCATAGGGTCAATATAATCTAAATATTTTTAATTTAAGTCATAAAAAAAATTCTTGAAAATATTTTTCACGTGAATGCATACCTTCTAATTCTAATAATTTGAGTTTAAAAACTCTAATAATTGGTGAATATTTTTTCAAAATTTGCTCTAATAATTCACTTTAAATTTGTTTTGTTTTTGATAGAGGAGTAATATCAAATCTGCCTGAGCAAGTTATATTATGGTGTAGGCAATTTCAAGTATATCATCTAGTGTGGAAGTAGACAAGAAGGATTTTATGAAAATGTGCTAAGTGCAGTTTCCCCCATCGGTTAGATTTCTCAGAACAAGGCACAATTCTGAAGTTTCCTTTTTTGAAGGGAAGTTCCATCTTCTGGGATGATTTTATTTTTTTATGAATAATTTCGACCCTACTGAAGGATTTGATATTTACAATGTTCATTAACTCTGGAAAAGCAATTTTTTCATTGGATGTTGATAATAATTGTTATACGTCACTTCTTTACATGATAATTTATTAAGCTTCTGAATAGTGGGAACATTTAATGTTCTACCAAAAAATTCACTTGACATGTTTCTTCTCAAAGATCGTTTGTGAAAGGAGTATGATGACTTAATTTGATGTCTGATCATTTGAAATGTGTTTTTATCTGTATCTTTTCTTCTCAACTTCACTAAGAATTGTGATATAGTCTTTGTAATATATGTTTGTGTTAGTTCCGAAGCATGAATTTTCTTTCTTTTTATCTTATTTTTGTGCTTTAAATGTCTAAGATAATGTTTCTTCTTCATCATATAAAAAAAACTCTTTGTGATGGGAAGAATGGTTTAGTGTGCCAACTTGATGTGTGTTTTGTAATTATTTTATATTTTCTCTTTTTTGTATTGCCTTGGATAGCAGTTATCTGGTTTACAGACTTATGAGTTTTCAATTTTAAAATTTTTTAATTCATTGTCTATACAACTTATCTTCATGAGAGTAAAAATATTTGACTTGTTTTTAATATTTGAAATTGTCTTGTTAGAATTGTTAGAAAAACTGTAATGGTTAGACGATGTAAATTCGTTATTATACAATACCCATAACTTGACTGGAGTATTTTAATTAAAAATGATTTTCTATTTTTAGCAGTTTTTTAGTCATTGTTTTTGTGCTTATCAAGCTTTCAGGGTAGTTAATCTTAAAATAAATATTTCAGACCCAGTCTTTAATGAGTTATAATGTGACCAATAAGAATGAGACATCCAATATTTTGTTCCTGTGTCATTGTACTTCAATTCATTATTCTTGTTTTTATCAGAAAATATAAGAGTAACTTATATTTTCTTTAGAAAGTTTCATGAAAACTATGGAAAAGAATGTTCTTAGTTAAAATTTTCAAAAGCTAGTGACATGAAAATAATGCATTTTTAGGAAACTAACCTTCTTTGTAACATAACTTCTCATTCAGTGTAATGTAATGTGAAAATGGTTAACAATTTGAAAAGAACAAGTTGGGGCAGCTACTGTTTTGGAACTGATGTAGGAAAGATTCCTGTACAATATTTGAACAGGGTTTTTATCTATATCTCTTAAAGTTTGCTCTGTATAGAAAAATTGTTGCATTATAGATATATTAATGCCGGTTGAATTCCATAACCATGAAAATAGCTTTATAATATCTAACTCCAATTTTGAAGAGAGTATTTTTTTAGAATATAATTGAGGCAAAAATTTTATAAGTTGAAAAAGTTAAAGGTAGTATATCATTATTGCTGATGCAAGGCATTTTCTTTGTTGAAAAGTCCAACTTTGAAGATGTATTCATGCATGTTTGATGCAACCAAAGAGATAAAAATAGGTTTCTTGAGTAATAATGTGTTTGAAGTACAACTTGCAATAGTAAAAAATCCTCTTAGTCATCTTTGTATTAGTACTTATTACATCCTCTTAGTCATACTTTGTATTAGGAAAGGTTTGAGTATATGTCAGATGATTAGCCCTATGTCACAATGTGTCTTTGTGAAAACCACGTTTCGATATCTTGATCTGTTCAGGTGATAATTTAGGTGTTTGTTCTTACTGACTTATTTTGTGTGGTTCTTACTGACTTGAGTCACTTATGGCTCAAGCAAAAATCAGTTACCTATCATGTAATTTTTACTGTAAATATTCCATTTTCTTCCCTCCCCGTCAATTTATTTTCGTGCTTTATTTCAGTCACCTTAATTTTTATTCCTGTTACTTGGAATATTGTTAAGAAAATAAAACTGTGTCCGAGTTTACAGTTTAATCATGTCAAAGAAACAAAATAGAATTTTCTCAAGTTTAAAATACCTAAACATAAATTTTAGGTATTCTCTTTTAAAAGTTTTAAGGATAATTGTAAACAATTGTGAATGGTTTTGTTTCCTTTCAATAAGACATTTGCTCCCTTTATAGGGATGATGAACATCAGCTGATTGCTCAGTACTGTCAGTCCCTTAATGGAGCTGCTCCTGGTGATGCTACTGGAGGAACTGTACCAAGATCTCCTGTGCAAATTATGGTCGCTATTGATGCTGAGCAGAGAGAAGAACTTGAAGCAATGATAAGGTATAAAGAAAGATTATATAAGGTATAAAGACTTGATATATCAAGTTCAATACTCTATTTTAACTCGCAAACAAGATGGTGATTAATTAGCCACAAATAATGCATATCCATTTACTATTTATTATCATCAATCATTATTATTTCCCCTCACTATTCCAGATTTCATGGAGTGCAAAATTGGAATTATTTTCTTCTAATTATTTAAGACCCAATAATATGTTTTTCAAAAAATGTTACAATTTATGTTTTTAGGGAGTTGGAAGAAGAAAATGCTTCCCTGCAGGCAGAATATGACAGACTGCGAGCCAAGCAAACCCCAGGTTCTACCCCTGAAGATTCATCAGGTGGAATTCCCAATGCTAGAGGTCCAGGTGCAGATGTTGATATGTTGGCTGAAGCACGTCTTTTAAGGCAGCATAAAGGTCGTCTTGAAGCACGAATGCAAATATTGGAGGATCACAACAGGCAATTGGAAGCTCAACTTCAACGTCTGAGACAACTGTTAGATGAGGTGAGCAAATATTCTTTTTCTTATGAATTTCTGTATTGTAGGAGATAAATTGTACTTCACAATATACCGAATACTAAGATTTAAAATTTGTGATTTGAATAACACTGAACAGTTCATAAAATTCTTTCACAAATATGTTCTTGTGAGTCATCGTCTTAAAAAAATCAAGAGTAGGCTTGACTTAAAACAATCAATGCAGTACTAATGTGAAATTTCTACATCAAAATAATTTGTAATTTTCCTCCCGTGAAGTTCTAAAGCTCTGCTCATTTTGTTTCAAAATTAAGTTGACAGTGATAAATGAGCTGTCTTTCTGTATAATATTCCAAAAAAGAAAAATAGATGTGAGTAATCAAGGGTTACAGTCCACAATGCATACCCAGTTTAACTTCTTGAGGAGGGAGTATTGCATTTCTTTGAAAGATAAAAGACAAAGCACAGTGACAAAGCAATCTACAACAGGTGTGACTTGGGGCTTGTCAACATAACAAATAGAAATGATAGATTTGTGGACAGAGATTTCTACTTTCTGAGAAATTGCTCTGCACTTTGAATAGAGCATATTGTTAAACATCAATAAGACTCCAATAGTAACACATTATATTTAAGTGAGCACATGTCCGGTCTGTCAATTAGCTAGTTGCAAACTTTTGTCACTGCATAATACAGTGATGTAACTTTGTAAAATTAAAAATAGAGGACGAGTTACAAATATTACTACACCTTCTCCTAGATGAAGAATTATATGCAATAAAAGGCACTCTTGGTGTTATAATAAATTGATTAGTACCTTCTCAAATATTAAAAGTTTTTGTACCATTTCTAAACTATCACATTTGTAAGTAGAATCCATTTATTTGGAAATGTTGATGGATACTAATTCTTATACAAATATTTCATGGTCATTATATTGTTTGTACTCTCCAATAATATCCCATGGCTCAGTAAGGTGTATTTCCATGAGTTGAATGTACATTAGAACTCTTTAAGAGATTCATTATGTCATGATTCATCATGGGAGATTGACATTTCTATATTGGAGAAAGAAGAAATGCTATTATGAAATTTCATTTGTATTATGAGTTGTGTAGAAGTGTTCCTGATAGATGGGTAGGTTGATCTCTTTGTTAAGTAACAGATCTTCTCCTCAGGATACATTGTAGATTTGTTTATTTCCTTCTTTCTATCTTTGTTCCTTTGATTATACTAAAATGTTTGTATTTCTTAACAAATAATACAGTTATTACTCACCAAGTGTAAGTTCTGAAGATTTATTTAATTTTACAGCCCGGATCAGGATCTCCATCCAAGACAGGTACTCTGCAAACACGATCTGTTACTGCTTCACAGCTTGCTACTGATTCACCAGCTAAACTGAATGGTCATTATCATGAATCAGGAGGTAAGATCTTATTGTCTGATAAAATCTTGACGTATTAAATTAATAAAATCATGCCCAAAAATGTTTTTATGTACTTATTAAAAAACACTTTTTGAATGAATAACATTATACAAATTATTTACTTCATGATCTATTTTATAAATCATGAGCTAAATTTACTCCTAAAGATATTTTCTGCTTCATGTATTATGGGTTTGATTCAACACTCATTAGATCATCTATATATGTCATTCAACATCTATAGATTTGTAATCATTTGGATGAACCCCTAGTTTCTATCCTGTATCATCTTTTCATTGCTTGGTCATCGATAAGCAAACAAACAGTTGATGTACATCTTTGTAGTTATACTTCAAGTAAGTAGTACTCTTTCTGCTCATTCTCACCAGTTCATTTGTTCAGTAGTGGCAGTAACTTACACCAACTGGCCTCTAATTTTTTAGCTGACCATATGTGCCAACTATCCTTTTAACTTTTAACCCAGTAAAGCCCAAATTATTTTTTATACTTAATTCGCTTAATATCTCTACAGTTAGTCACAGGAAGTTGTAGTATGATAAAAATGAAAACAAAAGGTCATTTTTACATATCGTTTATCGGTAATAAGCCGATCTATAAATAGATTGCTGGGCAGATTCATGATGCATTGAGTATGCAACATGCAACACACAAAAGTTGCTATTTTTGCAGTAAACTGATTATAAATAATGCACAGTTGTTATACAACTTCATTTCCCTTTGTTGTCCAGTGTAGCACATGTCTAAATGCACAGTTCTTTGAGATGTCAAGGAGGTGCACCACGTGGTTCGACAAACATACGTAAATCTTTCGTGCGATCGTCACAATTACTTGTATGTTCTGGCTCTTTCACAACGGAAATCAAACTTTTAGCAATATCCTCTGGCTCCATAGGGAAGTCAAGGTTTGTAACCGAATCTTATCAGCTTCTCTTCTATGAATTATTTTTGTCTGTTAAGACAATAATATTTCTTGATCATTTTGTTGACCGAGAAATTCTGTTCGAAAATTCCAAACCGCTGAAATGAGGCATAAAGGTGAAGAAATCTGAGAAATAATCTATGTTCATCATGATCAAAATTACAATCTCAGCAATTCTTTGATGCAGTCGTATAATAAACTGACTCTAACAAAATATTCTCCAACACGTCTTCATTATACAGAATCATCTCCATTGGTAACAATGGAGTCAAATCCTTAACTTTTTTCAGTTTATTTTGAGTGTTGCGAGTGCCAGATTTTTGCTTACCCGCTGGTGTTGAGTAACCAGACCCGATTTTTGTGAGAGATATGTTAACTATCAGTTTATTTTGTTTTATTTAATCTTTCACCAACTAGTGTGAAAAACAGTACGTCAAAAATGAATAAGTAAATCCACACGCACGTAACTTATCAAACATGGCTATAGTACAAAAACAAATGGTTCTTTTTCATTTTGAGCAACAAAATGCATTTCAGTAGTTCCTGGAACATCATTTTCAGTAGAATAAACTAATTTCGTCATCGTCTGTCACAGCGAAATTGTAACCTTACCAATGCAAAAGAGATGCAAATTAAAGAGGTCTTCTCATATATATTTACACAGAACATACACTATATTGGAACAATGGACTCACAACAACCACCCTATGACTCTTTTCTACATACATCAGCTGCAAGCGGTAATGCTAGTCAAGTTCCCTATACCTGAAGCGCAAAGTGCCCAGCGATCTATAAATAGATCAGCAGTTTTTGGAAAGTGATATCTCGGGTACCATTTCTCTTAATTACTCCTATCTTGTACAGCAACAAAGAGAAACATATTTAGCAATACCCAAAAGTCCAAAATTCTCCAAATGAAAAGTTTTACTAACTCAGCTCATGTAAACACACAACTCTGCACAAAGAGCCCAATGAAGACTTTATTTTATTTTTTAAAATCAATAATCATACTTACAACATAAATATTAATTCCTATACATCTATCAATCTTCAAAATACTTAGAACATGTCAAAATTTTTCAAATTGAAGTTAGTTGTGAGAAATATATGCTTACTCTGGCTGATCTATAAATAGATCGCTGGGCGTTAATGGGTTAAGAAGTGATTTTGAGGTACACACTGAAACATTGACTCTTACGTATGTAGATGATGAATGTAGTATCACTCAATATTATCATCAATTAAAATTGTTACCTACATTAACTATTCAATATTGCCGTATCTTATTTCTATGTGATAACATTTCATAAGTCACCTGCTTCTTCATGAAATATGGTACCATAAAAAAAATCATTTTCTGAACTTACATAAGTTGTATGTAATTTCACCAACCCTATATTTTTTATGTTCTTGTGAATACTGCAGACACAGATCGGTGCACACAAAAAAAGTTTAATTATTTAACTGAAGTGAACAGATTTTGTCAAGCATTGTTTACTATAGTTTAATTATATGTCAACACTGAGGAAAATACTTTTTGATTTCTTGTGACAGTTAATGGCCCTTTCTACATTATTCTCAACAACCTACATTTCATTCAACCACTGCAATTAAAAATCCATCTCCTACAAACAATCAGAAGTACATAAAGAAAGATAACAGGTTAAAAGTTCAATGTGTGTTCTCTAGTTGAGCTCTTCACAGTGGTTGCACTTAAGAATGCATCATGAGAGGTTGCAGATGTGACACTGGTCATTCACAATAATAGTCAAAGTTTTAATGAAATAAATGTTAATAAAAAATGGTCATGTACACAAAGTATCTAACAAAATCTCTTATTAAATTTTTTAATTATGCATTGCTTGTTATACAATTTGCAGCAACTTAAAGTACTTACAAAAATATCTCAACCGAATGGAGCCTTAGAGGTCATGTGGATGACATCTGTCATTCATTTTAAAAATTGGAATTTTAATGAATAATTTTTTTTTTTTTTTTATGTATAACTTCCTAAGTACATGATTCTTATCTCAATTCAATTTTTATACATAAGTGGTTCATAAAATAAACTTTGCAACAATTTTAAAATACTTACAAAATAGGTCGAGTGGATGACATGTCATCTAAAACTCATTCTTGCAAAATTCTGGGATTGCACAGTATGGGGTATAGATAATCATTAAGATAATGCAATACATATTTACATTTATGTAGATGAATGTTTCACATTGTTGTCATCTGTGCAACCGCAGGAGGGTTAATCTGTAAACTTTTGTACGCTACTTAACTGAGCTCTGTTGCATCAGTTGAAAAATTTTGCAAAGAAGAAAGTGCTATTCTGAAATAAGAACAAAACTTTTTTTGTGTGCACCGATCTGTGTCTCCAGTATTCACATGAACATAAAAAATATAGGATTGGTGGAATTACATTATATAAGCTCAGAAAATAATTTTTTTAACGGTACCATATTTCATGAAGAAGCAGGAGACTTACGAAATGTTACCACATAGAAATAAGATACGGCAATATTGAATAGTTAACGTAGGTAACAATTTTAATTGATGATAATATTGGGTGATATTACATTTATCATTTACATACGTAAGAGTCAATGTTTCAATGTGTACCTCAAAATCACTTCTTAACCCATTAACGCCCAGCGATCTATTTATAGTTCAGCCAGAATAAACATATATTTCTTACAACTAACTTCAATTTGAAAAACTTTGACATGTTCTAAGTATTTTGAAGATTGATATATGTGTAGGAATTAATACTTATCTTGTAAGTATGATTATTTATCCTAAAAAGATAAAATAAAGTCTTAGAAACTTAAAAACTCAAAGAACATTTAGCTAAACAATAAGTAAAGCCCCACATACACAAAAAAAAGTATTGAAATTGAAATTACAAAAGAAATCTTCCAAAAATGTTGGAGGTTTCATGATTTATGATCGAGGCATAAACAAGCATCTAACATGAAATAGTTTGTGAATCTTCATATTTTTTCTTTTACTTATGATTTATTATTTTATCATTTAAAGAATATATTTTTTTTATATTGCTTTTTTGACAATAAATTTATTTCTTTATTTTTTTTCTTTTTCTATTTAATAAATGAATCTATTTTCTTGTGTGGTACAAATTTGTCATAGAATGAATATAAACCTTTATAATTTTTGGTTTGATAATGTTTTGTCTATGATTGTAGGTGGACGTTGGGGAGATGGTCCAATGGGTGCTAGAAACAGTCTGGAAAGGGCTTCAGATGGCCGACCGCCACCTCCTCCTCCTGCTCTAACCTCTAGCAGCATAAGTGCTTCTAGTGTTTCTGGCACTCAAGCTTCTAGTGCTTCTGGCACTCAAGCTTCTGCACAACAGAATCTTGGCAATTTAATGCATATGGCAGGTTTGTAAGCAAGTTTTTTTCATTTTTGTTTTTGCATTAATATTCACCCTAAAATTTTACTGAACAGAAAAGCATGAAACAATTGAATTAGCATGAATTAGTATACAAAATAAAAAGTAAACTCAAAAACTAAGAAAATCGTGACTAATTCAAAGAACTGAAACACAAACTAAAAAATTAAATTTAGAAATCATGTTTAAAAATTCTGTAAATGGAAAAGAGATTTTCTTTTTGTTTTGTATTGTATTTACAAGCTGTTTGATCTGTGCTCACAAAACTTAAATGCATATTAACACATTGTAACATGGTTCAATTTTACCATGTTCTATTCAGGGGAGGTAAACATTGGATGGTGTTCTAATACCACAAATATGGAATACTAATTATTTCTGGAATGCATTCTACAGTACCTGTTTAACCTTCTTTTAGTTCCTAAGGAATTCAACCCTTTAGTGTATTTCACTGCAAATCCCATGGTTCAGAGGGCATCCATAATTTAAGCAACAACAAAATTTTCTGAAAAGAATAATTTTATTCATAAATTATTGTTATAGTCCATCGGCCATACTCTCCCATTATGTTTTCTTCTTCAGACATATTTTGGAGTTGTTTCTCCCCTTTCTTACTATTGCAGATTGGTCTTCTAATACATCCAAAATTTGATTAGCTTCATACGTGAAAAATCAAGGTTCAACATCAGTAGGAGACAATCTTTTCCTATGGCCATTTTTTTTTAAATCTTGTCAACAAGAAATCATGAAAATGATTTATCATTAATTGAATATCATTGAAATGAATGAAAATGAATAGCTGTCAACTCTGTTGTCTAATTTTTTAATCCATAGCACCATATGCAGGAGTGAAATATTTCTGAAGAATAAAGAATTGCAATCTCACCATAAATGAGCAGATTTATTTTGGAAATAATAAATGAATAACAGCATGTATTTGTTAAATAACTGGCCTGACTAATAAGTCAAAAATTAAATAAATTATAACTAAATATATAAATAAATTTATTTAATTTAATGGATAGATGAATAAATAAATAAAAAATGTGATAATGTTTACACACACACACACTTACTCATTCACATACCTATAATCTCCAGGTATGCCACTTCATTGGTGGATAAAAAGCAGTTAAAAGTGAGTGTTGTGCAAAGATCATCTACTGTTTGAAATTGATAGGATCTGGGAATTTTATTTTGAAAGATAACTAATAAATTTATATTGAAAATGGTGATTTAAAAACTTTGAAGTTGAAATATCTTAAATGTTGAGTGGGCCAACTAGTTGTCAATTCAGTCCAGATTGTGACCTTTTTGTATAATTCATACAAAAATTAATTTAACATATTTTTGCTTTAGAATATTGTTTCAAGGTTTTTGTTCATGAGAAATTTGTCCTGTTATTCTAAGCAATTTATTTATAACCATGAGAATCCTAGTATGAAGTCTTTAAGTTTCACACTCACCTGGGTTTTTCTTTGATTTGCTTCAGGTAGAGGCAGTTTATGTATAGGCCCATTAGGTTCAGTCCTACAGTCATGAGTGTCATTAATACTATTGTTATTATTTTTCTCAAATTTTCAGTGATTTTAATAGTTACAATTTAGATTGGAAGTAATAAATTGATAACAGTATGTACTTGTTAAATAACTTCCTTTAGAAATATTAAATCTTTGGGCCCCTGATTGGAATTAATGGGATTGTCACTTATTTGCTTCCAGAAAGTAAATTAGTTTATTGCCTTCCATGTGGTCATACACAGTTTGTAATGCTTTTTTGTCAATATATTTATTATGTATCTGCTTTTCTGACAATAAAGTTTAAAGTTTATTATTATTATTCCTTGATAAGCATAATTTTGAGTATACTTTGTTATTAACTATATATCCATACGCTACTGAGAATGTTGAAGTCATGATTTATTATCAAAAATTTATTATCAAAATTATTACAAACAATTTATTATCAAAAATTTGGTTCATTGGACACTGCTTTAAATTTAATATAACATTATATGTTATTTTGTTTCACATGCCTGTGAAAAGAATGTTGTAAAATATTTGTTTATATTTTCAATAATTTGTTATTGCTTGCTGTTTTCTTTTTGATTTTCTCACAAATTTTGTAAATGGAAAATGCAACCAGAGATTAATTATTAACCAGAGTAATAATTTTTTCTTAGATATTTGTAAGGTAATTTTTGAAATTTTTTGTCACTGACACATTGATTTTGACTGTTGCAGCAGCTGGGAGAATTTAGGTTAGTTAGTTTTCATTTTAAAAAGTATAGACTACTATTTTTAAAATTTCTTTTACATTGTGACAAATTTATACTTGAGTACTGTTGTTTTTATTTTAAGTGACTTTTTTGGTTTTATCATTCCTCTTTTTTTTTAAGAACATTTCACTTTTGTCAAAAATAGCACTCAGTATTATTTTGCTCATCAATTTTCATAGGTAAATATTAAAGAAGGGTCTATGCAGAACTTATTATTCAACAAAATAGTTGTTGTACCTACTATCCTATTGTCTGTTTCATTTATAAACTCTTCAGGAAAATATTTAATTATATTTACTTGTAAAATGAAGGTCTTGGAATCAATATTCCATTTTCAATTACAATTGTATTGCAGGACAAAAATTTATTTAACTATTTACATTTCATTGTGCTACTTCATGCTAACTTTGTTGTGGAACTCTTCATTAGAATAAAACTGTGAGAGAAAAAGACCGAAGCTCTTTTGTCTTTTAATATTTATCTGCCCAGGATTCTGCAATAATCTAATTTTGTTGATGGAATAATGGAATTATTGTTTCTCAATTTCCCCAAGTGCACTGCTAATCCCTTAGATAAAGATTTTGTTTGTAGATTTTCTTAAAATGCATGATCAAAGCATTAGTTCTGGAGTCCTTGCACGCTGAGCACATGGGTGCTTAGCCTCTTCTAAAGCAGTAAATAAACACTAACAACTAGTCTGTCTGAATTAATATTCATTGGCTTCATTTACAATATTCGTAGCCTTGATTGATATTCAATTGGTAGCATCACTGGGAAGATGTGTATATCGAAGCAATACTCACAGTATAGTACAACATTATGTGATTCCATGAACAACAAGCACTTTAAATTTATTGTCCCTCTTGTTTTCATTTAAGTAAATAAGATGTTAGTGCAGTTTAATGCCTTTTCAAAATGTGAATTAACTTAACTTTCATTCATTACAGAATGTTGTAGTCCATGTAGTATTAATGTAAATAACTGTAACCCACATTACCATTTATCATTCAGTGTAATTTACTTTTTTGTAGTAGGAGATGGGCTTCAAAGGCACAGATAATGTGGAAGATTTTGAGTTCAGTTGCTTGCTTTACTTTTGGTTAGGGTCAGCTTATTAACCTTTATTTGCTCTCAATATCAAAATGGTTCTACTTCATAGAGCTGCTGATGGTCGTAATGTTTTGTAAATAATAGTGTTCCATTGAATTTGTATGATGCACAGATGAAATTAAATTATGTTGTTCTTAAGGTGTTACACTCTGTGAAGTCTTCAAAATATAATGAATGAAATTTGACTTACATTTTCACTAAAATTTATCTCTCTGTTCGGAGCATGCACCTCATCCCCATTATCAGCCGAGCATAGCTCTCGCTATTCACACAACACTGTGGTGGGTAGATGTACCTACTGAACAAATTTTTCCTCATTGGTGCTTCAAAATTCAAAATTTAGAATTAAAATTTTTGGAATGAATCCCAAGTAATACGTTGGAGAACCTGTCTTTATAACTTTTCTTTATTTTGAAGTTTATGTTTTTCTTTCCAGTGATATGCTGATGCTGCTGATATTTTTTGTTTAAATTTAATATTCGTAATGGTTTTGTTGTTGTTGTTGTTGTTATTATTATTATTATTATTGATTTGCCTAATACATTCATTTTTGTTTGTCCAATGTATAATTTGTCACCATGACCAAATCAGGGACATACAAAAATTAATGTAGTGAATTGACATTTTAATAACTTTTTATTTTTTGTTACTGACGTAGTACACATACTGATTTTTTTCTTAATCACAGGAGATCTGGGAAGAGCCGTTGGAGAGCTTGTTGTTGTCATGACGGATGATGAACCAACATCGACTAGCGATAATCTATAAGTGAACAAATGAAAGACATCTTAGTTAAGGAGTTATTTAATTTTTTTCCCAGAATAAATGTACAGCACAAAGAGACATGTATCACAAATCAGCCATGCATATTTGGAACAAGTATCATGTTGTATTAATTAGATGAATATTAATAGGAATCCATACACATCAGAACATAACATATCTGTGAAGAACAGTGAGCTGTGTATTACTATCATTCTTCAATTGTACAGTACTATTCACTATTATGTTGTTATAAGTAAATGAATCCATGTAATTAATATGCACAATGGATGCCTACATTGTGTTGCTGAGGTTGAAGCCCAGTTTCTTCTTCGTTTTATTTCTAAGCATATCTGTGTTAATCTTTACATATTGCACATGTGGTGCTGTCCAGGGTGGTGATGGAAAACGTTGTTGATGATAAGGTGGTGATGTGATGAGAAGTACTAGTACAATCATTATTGTGAAGCAGTACCTTTGGTTTCCTTTATCTGAACATATCTATACACAATTGTATCCAACAAGATTCATGATTTGTCTTTCATATCTGTATACAGTTTCATAATATTATCCTCACAAACCTCTCCTGTTGTATTTTAAGAAACAATTTTTGATTCACAGGGTTTACTGAAGACTAACTTAGTTCTTAGATCCTTATAAATATAATTTCCTTATCTTATATGGAAAAGATTTAACTCTGTGATTTGGAAATGAATAATGTTTCAACAAAAATTATCATCATTTTCTGTATTCTATTCTTTTTCTGACCCTTAATTGTTTGGTCTAGAAAACTGTCGTATACTAAAACAATTTAGGGACAGGAGGTTTTAACATATTTTTGGTGTTCTTTTATTAAAAATCATTTTATTTCTTTTTTGGAAACATTTAATGTGCTTGAAATTTGAGTTACACTTGTGTTCTCTATTGATTAGCTCTGTAACAATTGCATTTACAAGTGGGAAGTATACTATTCACATTTCAGCATATCACATTTATCTTCCATATCACAAGGGAAAAAATGTTTATATTATGAGAATATTAAAACAAATATATTATCAGTGACTAATGTATCTTCCCTTAAAGAAGAATTTTGTAATATACTCATTATAATTGAGGCAATATTATCTATCATCGACAGAAGTGTTTATCTTCAATCCTTAACCATATTGCATCCACAGTGTTTTATATTTCTTGTCTACTCCTGTTACTGTAGGGTGACCAGATATCCCAATTTTACCATGACTACCCATGGCTTACATCCCAGTGTTCCAAGGTATTTTTCAATGCCTTGCCATAATGGTTTTTATTAACTTCTTTCTTATTTTTTCAATCAAAATTTCAGTTAAGTTTTCTTTAATATAATGCAATTAGTAGGGGAATATCTCAATTTTTTTTTTTCACCGTGAAACTATTATTTTCCGAGATTTAATCACTATAATAGAACTGCAGAATAAAATAATCAAGTTTAAATAGGCTTATATCGGGCTGATTTGAATTTTGCAATTTAAAAAAAGCCATTGTTTACATAATGAATGTTTTCCAACAAAAAACATAGCTCCTTTCAAAAACTTTAATTCTAGTTGATCCCTATTTTTTTTTATTACCGTATTTACCCAAAAATAGTCCCCCCCTTATTTTAGGAGGCAAAATTTAGAGAAAAAATGAAGTTGAGTAAAATCAATTTTCTAAAAAGTCTTTCTGAAGGGAAATGCTCATTCAAAATTCCATGTGAAATGGTTGGCACTGGTAAGTATAATCAAAAGTACTTTAAAAGCTAACTGATGTAGTTAAACTTCTCGTGACATCGCCAGATACACGCGGACTTCAGCTCTACTTCGAATTCTCGTGCCGCTGCTTTATTTCTGTGTTTCTGAGCATTATTTAGAACTCGCAGTTTGATGTTAGCGTCGAAGCATCATTGATCGCCCAACTTTCGTTGTTTCGAAAAAATCGTGTGTCACGGCAGTCTGTCTTCCTAGACCGTGGACCAGTTCGGTTTCTATTTCGAATGAACATCAAATCCCGCCATCATCGTTCGATGTTCTTTGTGTTACGTTACGTATACGGCTTGTGTTCGCCTAACTCGTTATCATCCACGAAACTTTGAATTAGCAGTTTCCCCGACCTAAACTCCTAATATAGTCCCCCCCCCCCGCGCGGATTTTAGGGACATTTTTTTCGAGAAAAAAAAGGGGGGGTCTATATTCACGTGAATACGGTAGTGTCACCCTCCATGAACCTCAGAACATTTAAGAGGACAATTTGGATCAGAAAACATGATGTACGAATATAATTGTTTTCAAGAAACAAAGTTAGTGGCCTTCAAGCATCTATGACAATGTAATTTATTACACTAAATGATTAAATTAAATTTCCTTTCAGTTTCTACAATTACTAACTTTTGCATGGGGAATCTGATTGCCCTGGGTAACAGTTTTCTTATACTGGATGCATCATGATGGATTAAGTCTTAGGAGTTGTAATCTTTTACAAAATTTTAGCTATTGTTCCAAATTTGTTTGTCCTACTACTTGTCTTATTCTAAATATAAATTTTCAAAATTTTGCCATAGTGAAGGTGAAAATAAGAGCCAATTTAATAAAACTAGGGATAGAACATATTGCTAAAATGTAGATGACTCATGGAATATCAGTTTTCAATGGTTTGAAATGTTTCAAAATTGAACATAATATCTGAGAAAGTTTCTTTGAAAATTAGCTCAAAAACCAATCGGCAGAGTCGTCTCAAACTGTTATGTAGAATGCAAAGCATATGTATTTAGAATCTAGCAATGTAATTAGTGAACTTCTCCCAAATGACTACATGTCAATTTGATGTTTGAAAGTAGTGATTTCTGGGGTGGAAACAGATAAGATGCCGTGGGTAAATTGTATCCTGTGGATGTTTTATGAACACTAAGGAAGCATTGTGTGCACACGGAACTGGAAATGTAGATAGTAATCTGTTACTCTTTTTATGTAGCAGTATTGCATGTCAATGTTGTTTTTTTATGACATTGCAATTATTCAATTGTTGGTACAAACTTTTTTATTACCTTTTATGCAAAGAAACTTTTCCATTTTGTAATTTTGACTTTATTCTTTTCCTCGTAAGTGAAAGAACAAATTGTAATAAATATTAATTTTATGATGTTACTTTAAATACTAAATATTATTGTGTATGTGTAAAATTGTTTGCTTTATCCAGAGGAATTTTCATTTCTATGAAAAAACTTGTCTCTACAATTAGTTTGAGAATCAGTTGTATACTCTTCCAGTGAAAATCACAAACCTGATAATATCTCATAAATGTACTCAATATGAGTTAATTTTTGAGTACTGTGGGAAGATGATTGAATAGAATATAAACCATCTTTTTTATTGTTGTGTTTTATTTTACCCATGTTTGATAAATTTTAATTCTGGAATTTTGTGTGCAAAATACCTTTTATTCCCATTGTAAACCCACTCATTTTACTAATTACATATCACATTTAACTGTAATTACAAATGCATAGATTGTTAATTTTAAGAAATATCAAGTTATTGTATCAGGGTATCATGCTGTAAAGTTTTGTCTGGTGTCCTCAATGACACCTGTAAACAGTTCTCTCTTTCTGAATTTACATGGCATTTTCTACTCTTCATTATAGTTTAGTGTAGACAGCACATGTACCTATAAAAACCATGATGATATTAATTAATTTGTAAAGTGTAGTAAAAATTTGAAAACATAAAAAGCTGATTCATCCCTTTAAAATTCAAATTTCAATAACCCTTTCATGGTGGGTCTCTACAATATGAAAACATCCTCACAGAATTTTAAATACCTACCATTAATCTCTCTGTACTGATGAATTAGTCGGTCAATCACGACAATGCCTCTGTGCGCGTATTAAATCGTGAAATGTAGAAAATTCTAGAAGTAGGTATGTTTAAAGATATTTAAATTAATAATGTTAGTTACAAATACTGAAATGATCTCTCACATAGTTGGTGAGGTTCAGTGAAAATTTCATCTCCTTGATCTCATATTTTATTGTGTTAAATGGATTATATGAACAATAACACAGTGTTTTATGTTTTAGGTTATCAAATACTCGAAAGTAACATTTAACCATTTTGTGCTAAAATTTTATTTTTTTCAATTTCTTCCAAATAACTCTCATTCAACCCATTTACAAAGATTACACTAATAAAAACTACATTGTACATCGAATGAGAACATTTCATTTAAAATTCCACAAAGTAGTAACTATGTTAATTCAAAAACCCTTGATTATTTAAAGGTTTGTCAATAGTTGTATCCCCCCAGGGGACTTACATCTAGTAAGTACATGTTTGGCAAACACGGGGCCCCGAGCTGAGTCTGGCATTACTTCCACTTACTTATGCTCAGCTCCTTCCTTTCTCTTTCCTGACCTTCCTTGGTCACCTCTTGTTCTTTTCGATCCCGACGCTAGGGTATCTTCTATTCTTCTTCTTCTTCTTCTGCTTTTTCTATAATGATATATGTAATGTTTTGAGATATGTTGATATTTGAGTTGTAATTCAGGAGGGTTTTTAGTGGGTATGGTTGAGTCATTCGGAAAGTCCCACGTGCAGGGAGAGTCATGTTGGCTCTCCCTAGTGCGTAACTGCATTTTCCCTACCTGTACAAGTTTTTAGGGCTCTAATGACCTCGATGTTGAGCCGTAAAGCCCCACAAAAAAAATGTATATTTTTTACTTTGAAAAACATTTGTTATGTAAAATGCTTTACATTAAAAATAAAATTACAAAAAATTTTATGTGGTGCTAAAAACCTTGAATCTATTGATACTTGAATATTTAACTTACATCCTTACATTGAATTAACATAGTTACCACGTTGCGGAATTTGAATGATGGTATATAAATTGTTTAATGTTTATCATTAACAATAACAACAAATTAATGTTAAATTATGCAAGTAAAACAGCCAAGGATTCTGTTGGGACACAGGATTGGGTGAATGTATCAATTAAAGCTCTTTATAGAGATCACATAAATCACTATACCTCTCTTTCTTTATATTGAGCTTTAGTATCAATAAGCTATGCCACAATACATGTAAATAGTGAAAATTCAATGAGGCTGCCGAGGGAAGAAGAAACATATCAACTTCAAAGAAAGAAACCTCAAACTCGTAGGGGAACTACCATCTCAGGGACTGCTGTGCATCACGAGAAGTAGAAACGAGAAGAGTTCACTCCAATAATTTTCCTGTTAATCCTGTAGTGTTGTGAACTTTTTTTTATCCAATAGTTTTTGGATTCTATCTGGAAATTCCAGTTGTGGGTTGTAGAGATTATTTCTCTAAGTTCATTTGCTGATAAAACTGGGTTTTCCATCTCTGTCAGTCTTTCTGCCTCCTTTTCTATTACATATAGCCATGACATAGTTGGGTTGAGTGGTACTTGTTAACCATATTGACCAGAATTATTCAACACTTTCTGTGGTTGGAGTGCTCCTTTTGTTGTGCATTTAGTTAGTAAGTTTTTGTAAAATCCTTTTTTGTTTTTATTAAACTATGTTTTCCTTCATCCTTGTCAAGCTGATTTTATACTTCTTTAATCTTTTGGCATATATATTCAATCTTTGTTTGGTGGTATCCATGTACTCTTCCATAGTTCTATTTAGTGAATCATGATTAGTGTGATGTTTATACCTAATTTTGCATTTGTCTATGTTTTTCATAAATCTTTTTCCCCTGTTACTTCTTAAGTATTGATTCATCTTACCTAGATCTTACATAATGGTTTCTATTTTAGTTTCAAGTCTTATCATCCACTTGGGATTTGAGTGTTTTCCTGACTGATGTTTACTACGGGTTTTCCTAAATACATCTCGCTGGTTGTTAATGCTGCAATATATGTCACATTGTGTAAGCCTTTTAGTTCTTCTATTTGGTTTGTGTAGTCTGGTAGGACATATTCATTAATGTTGTTGTTTGATGAGCTGAACAGTTTTGGGATTGCAAGTAGTGTATCATTTTCTCTGTGGTTGTATTTTATGAAATTTTCTTCTAACTTTTCTCTGATTACAATGATAGTACTGACTTCTACCTGTTCTTCTCTGCTAATTTTATGTGTAATTGGTGTTTCTTCTGATTCATATATTGAACTCATCTTTGTTCTGTTTTATTCTTGTGTCCTATCTTCTTGGCTTGTTTCAGATATGTTTTCTGTATATTGAAGGTCGACTTCATATTTGATCTGATCTATTATAGTTTGTGGCACAGGGTCATCGCTGTCTTCTTTCATTGAGAATATAGATTTTCCTATCTACGATGTTTTGAGTTGTGATGTGGGTAAGATTAGGGAAGTTCTGGATATAACAAGTTCTAAGTGCTTCGGCATAACCACTTGTGTTATGAATTTCTTTCATACCTTGAAAATAGTTTCTGACAATGAATTCATTCATGTCTTTGCTCCATTTAATTATCTGATGTGGTTCTGCTGAGGTGGGCCCAGGGTTATTATCCTGGGAAGCATATGTAGCAGTTACAGTCCTTTGCGATGTATTATGGCTGTTCTGTCTCTCATCATTTCACTGAGTTTCTGATGGTTCATACGGTAGGGGATCACCACCTGTTCCTCCAAGGCATGACTTCTAGTTCTAGGTGCCAATGTTTCGACACAAGGGGCAGCAAATCCCAGGCGCAAGTGCTAATTTTGGTTCGACCCAGGTATTTTAGTTTACTGGTACTCTCTTATTTCTAGCGAGCGTTCTGTCATCCACCACCTACAAAGGTGTCTGGTAGGAGACTAGCACATATCCCAGATTATTATATTATCATTATTGTTGGTTTTCTGTCTTTCTATCACAGTCTATTTCAGTTCTTCATCAATTGTGGGATCAGTTCCAAGCAGTAGAGAGTAAATTTAAAAGAGCAATGCTGAGGAAGTTCCTGACAATGTGGCAGGTGTTAAGCACGGCTGACTTCTGGATAAGGTACACAGTTCCCTACTTGATCCCTAGGACTATGAGGTTTTTATGAAGGTTCTTGTGTATGAGTCCTGTGCTGGAAACGACTAGGGACAGAATATGCACTTTGTTTATCTACCATTGGCTCTAAATGCTATATACCAGGTCAGCATATTTTCTTTGTTTTTCAGCATAGGTTTTCTGCATATTTTGGGGAAGTGGGACTGTAATATTGACATGACAATGTGTTTTTAGTTTTATCTATGATCGTTATTTCTGGTCTTTTGTGTTCCACGGTGTTGCATGTTAGAATAGTGTGGTCATAGTACATTTACTTTTTCATTGTCCAGCACCGCTTCTGGGCGATATTTGTAGTACGGTGTGCATTGTGAAATAAGTCAAAAGTTGTGGGCTATTTCTTGGGCACTATGTTGCAACTTGATTGTGACGGTGTAAATGGTCATTCTGTGTCTCTGTCACATTGTTGCACTTGCAACTTAAGTCTGTTGTGAGTGTAGGGTCCTTAGTAATATACTTTGTGTAGTTCCAAATGGCAATAACCTCATCCTGTATTACTTACATGAATCCTATAGTTTCACTGTATATCTCCAGAAAGCCATCGACTTGATGCATCTAGGTCAACACTTGACTCATGAATAGCGTGATGTATTTTCCCATCAAGAGGTTTCTCTGCCCATTGCCTCTCTCTGTCCTTCATAGTGGTGGTAATAGTATTCATGTCCTCTGATAGTTTCAGGGATGTGTATTTGTGATCAGTTTCAATAATTGCTGTACGCAGCTGGGACTTATCGTTTTTGTCAAGGAAATATTGACATAGAGATCATATTTTCTTGTTGCAAAGGTCGGAAATGTTAATAAGGCCTCTACCTCCCAGGCATATGTGTAAAGTCATACGCTCAACACAATACTTTTGGGTGGTGCATCTTGTATGGATGATGTGAAAACTGTAATTATATTTCTGCCATTTAAGTGATATTTTAGACAGATAGAGCCTGTTTTTTAATTCACATTGTAATTTATGTTTCATCTGTTGTTTTGCAGTGCCTAAAGATTGAAGCATTCCTAAGTAGTTGTAGAGATCTTCTTCATTCATGTCCTGTATGGGTGTTATGGAATGGATACTCGTTTTGATTTTACCCTTTTTGATGTGCCACTTTCTACATTTTTTCAAACCCAAATTCCATACCTATGTCAGTTGAGGTATGTGATAACTTTCGGTGAGGTGAAAATGGCGACGAACCGGGAACCGAACCCGGGACCCTGCTTTCATCGCAAGGGTGTTAACCACTACATCACCCGTTCGCTTTCCACAACTGTACACATTTTCCACCCAGACCCAAACCCCGGAAGACCTGAGACACTTCCTCATACAGGAGATCATCGGGAAGTTTGTTCAATTCCGTCATCACAGTCACAGTGAGTGAGTTATAGGCATAATATGTTTTGTGTAATGGCATTTGAATGGATGAGCGTCTTACACCTGCTATATATGGAGAAATAACATTTATACTGGTGTTACAGGACTTCATAATAAATAAGTTGAACAATAAATTGGGGCAATGTTTCTTGCACCGATTGTAGAGACATAAGTAGGAGACTTCTTCCTGTTTGAACGCAAAAAGGAGTGGGGGAAAGGGTGGTGGGGTGTCAGATATCAAACACAGGTGTGCCGGTTCTAGCAGTTTCCCCCATAAGAATAACACGTGTGCCAGTTTAAGCACAGAAGGCGAGTCCGGGAGCGAGTAGCGGTATGTCCAGAATGATGAAATATTGCATCATAGGATGACGCAATCTGGCATCATACGATGCAATCCAGGATGTGCTGGTTATGAGCCAAAACGGGGTGGGGGTTCTAACACGTGATCGAGTATTGCGCAATATTACCTCATATTGTGACGCAATCTAGGATGATGCAATCCAAGATGACGCAATATTACACCACAGGATGACGCAAAATTTCATAATAAGAATTGCGCAATCTTGATCAATCCAGAAAGAAACACGCTCATGCAACCAACACGATCCACCTGCGACGACGGTCGACGATGTACTGCAGTCTTTTCCTAGAGAGCAGTGGTTTTGTAAGACATGGATGTGGTGACGTGTGTCATGGGTGGGGGAAGATGGTATAAAAAATGAGAAAGAGTAGAGTGCATCACAAAGTTGTAGCATTATGGATGACAACACAGGACAGCACATGCATCCTTTGCTAGAGGACATATATTCTAATCTATCAATATTTTTTATGATACTGTTTTTCTTTATGATACGGTTTTTGGGAGTAACCTGCAACGATTGCGTAATCTTGCACCATAGGATGCAATCGAAGATGAGTCGGTTTGAGCACAACGAGAACATATGTAGACAGGAGGTGAGGAGAGGTTGAGTGGGGGTGTCGAAACAGATGGCACACTGAAAAACAGGAGAGAGACCGCGCCGTTGCATGTATTGCAATTTTGAGTCAAAGGGTTCAAAAATGGCGATAAATATATTATATATAGAGATTTGACATAGCTTTGAAAACTTTTCTTGCATGTCCGAATGCCGATGTGAGAGCAGACAAATATCGTCCGCATTGTCTAGCTCTTCGATAGTTTCCATCATTTTCCACCTAATCCCTCGCTTCTTATCAGCTGTTACCTGTCTTATTATGTCCTCCAGGACAAGAATAAACTACAACGGTGACAGAATGCATCCCTGTCGTACTCCATTTCTTACTCTGATGGGTGCGAATAGTTTCACATGTAAAACTTGACATGGATACTCATCATACATGGCCTCTATAATATTTTTTATCTTTTCAGGGAAACCTCCATATGAAGTTTTGTCTCACGAATCGAATGATTACTTATAATCAACACGTTAAGTATAATGTTGAATTTCATTTCATGCTCTGCTCACAATTTGTCGGAGAATATTTACATGATCTACGCAGGACCTATTTTTTCTGAAGCCAGCCTGTTCTTTTCTTAACTTTTCCTCCATTCTGAACCACTCTTGAAAATACTTTCCTCTGGATAGATAGTAACGGTATCCCTCTCCAATTGCTATATTTTGTTCATCCCCCTTTTGGGGTATTTTTACAATAATACCATCTTTCCAGTCTTTTGGCATCGTTTCCTTTCTCCATACATTTTGAAAGAGGCAGTATTTTTGAAGTTGTATTTATATCTGCTTTGACTATTTCGGCTGAAATTAATTTTATATTGTAAATATCAAAACAGGAAGACATTCATTTAACAAGAGATTGTAATATTTGCCTGGAGATAGTGTTTCTTCATTGTTCCTTTGGATTAGACATTAATTTCACTTAGGTATACACTTAGGTACTTCTGTCTTATTTGAACTAAATAATAAAATAGCTTTAGTATGTCTGTCGTACAACAATTCGTGAAGTTCCAAAAGGTTTTGTAGAAACAAGTCGAAATGAATTTACCTATAAGAAGTTCGTATCATCTAAGTAGACAGATAGTACAACAAACTTAATCTACAGAAAAACAAGATACCAAATTATGAATATTCCCGCGATTTTGACTTAATGTTTGCTACAAATAGCTTTCTGGCAACGTTTGCAAAATGTGATTGTGTATCGTCTGGATGAGGATGGACAGAAAGCGCAATATTTTCTTTTTTTCGGTCCCGTAAATGAAGGTAACGGAGCTGGCTGATCCTGAAGTTGGGAGGCTGAAGAAATTAATTCCAAGTTTTAGTCTTCCCTCAAAAGCTTTGACACTAGTGGCACACTAGTGAACCAGTTGTCGAAGGTCATATTTATGTTGGAGTGTTTTACACATGTAACTAATTTGTTCTCATATAAATCTACTGTGTATATTTCTGGCAAAGTCTGTTTTCTACAGTATGCAATTCCATTCACCACATATCTTGTCGAAGAGTCGCTCAACAATATATTCTTGAGGCCATATTTTGCCGGTTTATTCGTCATATCCTGGCGGAATGAACACTTTCCTCTGAATGAAACGAGTTGCTTATCAATATTAAAATGTGCCCCTGGTTTATAATTAGTACGGCTGTTCTGCAGAATCAAATTCCAAATTTCAGATATTAGGGCCCGTTTGTTATCCTCGATTCGATGTCTCTCGACGTCTGTCTAGTGAGGTCTGAAACTTTTTAGTGTTCCTGAAAGTGTTATGAACGTTTCCTTGAGAATCGTCTTAGTGTATTGCCTTAGATACCATACTATACCGAGAGAGGTAGCGCTTTCAAATTTTATATTGAATCATTAGTAGTCCACCCAAATTTGCTATTGTATTTAAAATCGTCAAGAAAGACTTTTGAATTAGATATCTGGTGCAGACTACGTGCGCAGAAAATAGCGATTGTGATGAATTTACAGTGTCAGTAATTAGAAATTTAGGTTGCACATTAAGAGACAACAGCAATGTCCCTGCCAAAGCTAAATACGTAGTAAAGTTGAATTTCTCATTTTGTGTGGTATGTTTATTATTACTGTATGTTTGCTAAAGTAAATAAATGTATTGTTTATAATTATTAACTAGATGTGTTTTTAACTTTCCGAAAGGAGAAATTTAGTTCTTGCAGCACCCTATAAATGTGATTGAGGAGACCATGGAGAAATTAGCAAAAATTACTGAAATTAGCAAAATAGGGGGAAATTCGTAAAGTTTTGAAACTCGGTAATTGTGTGTAGAATGTAGTATTGTTCACGATTATTGCCTCTCCTCCAAATTTTTCGGAGTCACACACTACTTAACCCTGAGGTGCACGTTAGTGGTTATAGCGTCATGGGTGTTGGTAGCCGAAAACGGTGCTGAAATTGTTATAAAACTTGATCGTATTTAGCAGGGGAGGTCTCGAAATGTTTGCGGGCGCGAACGGTTTTGCAAAGGAGGAAAAACTCGAGCTTGGACAATTTTCTTTGTGATTCTGAAGGGAAGATTTATTCTCTTTGCAGAGAGTGGGTGAAGAAGTCATGTTACAGAAAACAATAGGTGGCGAGATCAATGTTGACGTGTGAAAGGGCGATCTGGCTACGTGTCCATAGAGCAGCCTGTGGTATCATTGCATGACGTCGGCCTTCGGGGGTTATAAAATACCGTCGGCCGCATCGCGAGCAGACACTCACGAAACCGCGGGGACGCGGACTCAAGTTAGCAAAACTAGTGGTGGCAGCGAGATGAATAAACTGCTACAAGTACCACATTATAGTGGTTTTGCTGTTATGTCGCAAAACGGTCAGATTTTGAGAAATATGTTATTACAAAAGTGCCAGGGTAAATATAGAAGTTGACCGGGTATCCCGTACACATTTCGTGTACACACTGCGTGCGCATTGTGAATGTTTCATCTGCACTTGGAAGTCTCTGTGCTTGTTGTCGTGAAGCGGGAGTTCAAAATGTAAGTTTATTGTTTCAACTTGTAAATTGAACGTTCTATTTAGCCTAAGCCATACACATTGTGTTCATTGTCAACTACCTTCCAAAGTTGATCATTGGCGAGTGGTATGGCCGCGTTCCCATTGGCAAGGATAGTCAAATATTCGATGCAGGTAGGTGTTAGAAGGTTGGTCGATGCGAACGACAAAGAGCTTCCAGTCTCGAGACCGAGTCAAAGGAACTGACTTCCTTGTCAATATATGGCTACACATTCGTCGAAGAACGACAATCGTGCGCGTAAATTATCTCGTAAATCAATAAAGTCTGTACATAACGCCGTACGCCGTTTCCAATGGCCGTTTGACGATGACCCAAGCATGATCTTTTATTTTTATCATATTCCCAAATATGTCTCAAATTAATTACATATAGGGATTTTCCAAATTTTGACAGTTAATCCTTTCTTTCCATGGTATAATGTGCTATGCAGCTCCATGGTATAATGTTTATTTGTTATCTTCCTTGGATGGCAAAGTTTCTGGATTCAGCAATATAATTTCAACATAGAAATCTCTTAGATTGCGGTGAACCTCACCGNTCGAACCCGGGACCTTGAGCTTTGCGCGCTCATGCGCCTACCGACTGCGCCATCCCGTTCGCCACCCGGGCCCGTCTACCATTCTCATTCAACTTGTGAAACCCAAAGACCTCTGAGGTGGTCTCGTAGAGATGGGATGGCGCAGTCGGTAGGCGCATGAGCGCGCAAAGCTCAAGGTCCCGGGTTCGAACCCCGGTCCCGTCTCCCATTTTCATTCGACGTAACATGATTAATAATTTCAACACTATTTAATGTACATGCACCGTTGAGAACTGCGCGCGTAACAAGACCTCCAGCTCCTTGGCTCACAGACGAACATAAAAATCGTATGAAGGAAAGGGGCCAAGCTTTTAAGTTATATAAGAGAAAAGTTATCTGTATATGAAGCTAAATATAAAAAACCTCGAAACAGTTAATAATTAGAAACTCAAAATTAAGTATTTTAAAACTTTCTTCGATTCAACTTCGGACTAAAAACTCATCCGGAAAACATTGCGAGGATTAGACCTAGCCAAGAGTGATTACGACTCGAATATACATTTCAATCTTAACGATTTAAATTATAACTTCATAAATAACCAATGCCTATTAGACCCTTCTTTAAAAGCGAATACAATAAATAGCTTATTGAGTAGAGACAGCGTTCCCGCGGATAATACATTCCATTTTGACTCCATCTCTCACGCTGATGTTCACAAAATAGTTAGTTCATTAAAATCTAATACAAATGGATCGGATGACATTAATGTAACAGTTTTTTAGGTTATTTATTTCTTGGGCACTTTGATTTATTATCTGTTAAAAATATACAAAAATTACGTTATGTTGATATTTTAGCAGTGAATCTGAGTAAATTTTTCATCACATTCTTTGTTTATGCATTTGAAATCGCTTTTGTTTGGAAACTGTTTAATAACTCCCCATGTATTTGCGAGAACGACTGCAAAGTTTTTCGTTTCATTTCAAACATTCAATGTTTTATGAATGAAAAACTATTCTCGACATTTTACGCTCTTTACCAGAACAACGAAAAATGCTACCTGCTATGCTTTTAGGTCCTCACGACTCCCGTCGCGGGGTGTGCAGGTGTGTACTTATGCCACTGGGAGGGCGACAAATTTTCAATTACTTGGGGCACCAAAATAACTATGAATGACCCATGTGATAGGTCGTCTTATTTATATAAAATATCCACAAAAAAGACACCTTAACTTCCGAGTGAAACAAACTCTCTTAGTGAAAATCGATATCAGTAGATATTTCAATGCTTCTCCCATATTTTATGATAATTGATACGGGCGCACCATTAATAAATAAATAAAGGGTTTGCACTGAACTCCCAAGTAATATCATCACGTATAAAACGATTCAAAAGTGTATATTCCGGTTTTGAGACAAAACTGGATTCCAGAAATGAATCAATGGACCTAAGAAGAAAGAATCGTCGGATGCAGAGAGCGTCTCTAGATGTACCCATGTACTTACCTCTACACGCTGCTATGCGAGTCTCCAACACTGACTGCGGCGCTGTACCAATCGCGTGACATTTTCTGCATATTTCCGCTAAGTACGGTTTAAATAAAAGAATGAATCAAATGAAAGACAATTAGGGAATTACCACATCAAGTATAGGGAATGTTCTTTTTATAATTCTCAGCTGTAGATAGTTTAAAATAAATTTTATTTTTTCCTTAAAAAGTGCGGAGGCAGCTGCTCCTCCCCCCAACCTCTGGTGCCACTGTAGGCGGTGGGCTGAGGCAGCGACTACAGCGACAGTGACAGCGAGGAAGAGTGAATGGATACCATGGACATTGAATGCGTCGCTACACTGAACCCAGTGTACTGTGAGTAAGTGTAGGATTATGTTGGAACGACGATCAGCGATAAGAGGAAAGAGGAGAGAAACGGGACGCTAACCTTACTTGACAAGTGAGAGCGTTTATGTTGGCACAGTGATCAACGAAAAAAGCAACGAAAACCCTTGAGTGCGTTTTCTGCACCCTTATTGAAGCTAGGGTCTCCATTGTTGTAGCGTGTTCGAGATTGTATTACATTGTTCTTCGATGGATTTGGAGCAATTGATAAACGTTGTGTCCACCGAAAGGTCGCGTTGTGAGGAAAAAAGGATTAAAACCACAACACGCGATATGACTGTGGAAATTAATTCAACAAGTACATTTGGTGATGTTATATTGAACGATCAGCTGCACGCAGGTTGAGAGGCTTTGAGCATCCGCACATACGCAGAAGTGTCAATGACTCCTGCTATCGTCGCTCCAACATAAGCGGAATCGTGCGGAGACGCGTTGCTCGCTTCACTCTTCTCTGCGCTCATATCACTGATCGTCACTCCGACATAATCGTACCCTTTTTACACGTGAATAACGAGAGCTGCTCATGTGAAAGTGTACAGGTGTCAGGAATAAACCGGAAGCACAATTTCTAGATTTCTGGCGGTTCCACACCAATGCTATTTAAATACATTTATTACATAACGTACATTAGGTTAATTTTCTGTGGTTTTTGATAATTGATTTGATAATGATATAAACTGTCACAGTTTCTGGAGAAATGAATCCTAAGGAATCTGATACAGAAGTAACCTTAATTTATGTGCACAGTAAGGGATAACTAACGTTAAGATTAAGAGAGATAATGTTAAGTTTTCATAAAAATTACAAGTGCAATTATTTAGCGAAGATAAAATTATAAAACCAACACACTTTATAAACAACTATCCCTGCAACACAGTTAAAAAATTTCAAGTCTTGTGTTAAACAGTTTTGCTAAAATAAATTTTCAAAGCTGACCCTTCCCTTGAAGACGCCAGAAAATCGGTATACGAGTATTTACCTTCCAAACAATATACAATATACAAAAATACTCAGAGTTAAGTAAAAATGTATAAACTTTTACCTTATAATAATCTCAAATAAGCAAAAATTTGATGTATAATTAATTGTATTTTGATAGATAGGAAAACAAACCGGAGGTTCAAACTAGAGTCAATTGCTCTTTCAAACCGAAAGTATTTCCGACGAGCAGGGATTGAACCCGCTTTCTAGCACTGAGCGGCATCGTGAGAGATAACAAGTTACCACTAGATAAGCGCTGTCTTTTTTTTTGTGTGTGTGTGTGTGGGGCTTTACTGCTCGTCGACATCAAAGGTCATTGGAGCCCTAAAAACTTGTACAGGTTGGGAAAATGCAGTTACGCACTAGGGAGAGCGAACATGACTCTCCCCGCGTGTGGGACTCGCCGAATGACTCAACCATACCCACTAAAAACCCTCCTGAATTACAACATACCAAATCATATCTCAAAACGTACCTCAAAACATTGAGGACAAAAATGAGGGGGGGACAAAAAATCAGGATGGGATCAAAAAATGAGGGGGGACAAAGAATGGGGGGTAGGACAAACAATGAGGGGGGACAGAAATGAGGAAAATGAAAGAGACCATAGCCCTAATGGCGTCGGGATCGAAAAGAACAAGAGGTGACTAACGGAGGTCAGGAAAGAGAAAGGAAGGAGCATGGCAAAGTAACTCGAAGTAATACCAGACTCAGCTCAGGGTCCCGTGTTTGTCAAACACATATTTACTAGATGTAATTGTCGATAACGTTCATTAAATAGAAGAGGGGTTATAAACGATACGGAAAACCTCAAATGGAATTGTCACGTTGATAATCTTAATTCCAAATTAAATAAATTGTGTTACGCATTACGAATCTTAGTTCATATTGTTAGTCCACATATTTCCTGTTGCGTATATTTTTCAAATGTTTACTCCCATTTACGATACGGCACTATCTTCTGGGGCAATTCCGGGAATAATCTCCAAACTTTCATAATTCAAACGAAGATTGTTCGATTGTTCACCCCAGAAACTCTTATAAACCTTTATTTAAGGAATTATATATTTTAACACTTCCCTGCGTATATACTATGTTTATGAAACTGTCATGTTTGTATAGATCGAATTACTGAAGCGCTACCCTAGTTTCATACAAAACAGTTTTTTTTCCCTACCCAAAAATATTAAAGATATTATTAAATTGAATCTCTTGAAATCCGCAGTTAAATGCTACCTACTGCACCAGTGCTTCTACACTGTAAAAGATTTTATTTATTGTACTCAAAATTAAAGCCTTCTTGTACTTTATTACACCATTTTTGTAGTACTTTCAAAACTATAACAATTATCTATCTGATAATTTCATAACTATTTTCCTGCATGCTTGTATTATGTCTTATTATTCATGTACATTTAGTTGTATAAGTACTCAACCTTGGCACGGTTGTGTACATTAATTCTGTAACCCCATCCTGGCCCGGGTTTTCTCCGGTTTTCCTTCAGGTACAGGCGGATATTTTATGGAGATTCGCTAGACTCTGACCTAGGGGTTGAATTTATTGCAATAATTATTCGCGAATTTTGTGTTATTTAATAGTTACGATTTATCAGCAATGCTTTCAGAATGATTTATAGTTTGATAATAATACGTACTTATGAAATGACTTTCTGTTTTTTATTAAATATATTTGTTGGTATTTGTTAATATTATAACGTGCCGAACTATTTTTATCGATAGGAGTATATTGAAATGTTAAATCCGCGTCTGTCTTAGGGTCCTTGATCGGAATTGATGGGAAGGTCCCTTGATTGCTTCCGGAGAGTAAATTAGTTTATCCTCTTCCAGGTCAAATTTTATTCGGCATATTTTGAAATAAATGTGCTGCCTTACAACTTCTTAAAGTTTTAAATATTCTAAGGTCGCATTAAACTACAGATTTATAATGTGGATCCGAAGAATTTTGTTCCAGTGTGATTACAAACTTCACTCAGTTTTCGAGTTTCGTGACGATACTCATTGGAGACGAAGCAGACTTTTATATTTTGCTTTCGTTGCGGATTGAAATTTAAGATAGTTCAGAGCTTGAATTCGAGAGTTTCAATTGGAAATGAAACGAGACTGCATTCCGAGTTTTATTTCAATGCGGGAAGGGAACAGCACTGCGTTGCGAGTTTCGTTTGAATGAGGATTGGAACTAAAGAGAATAATATCTTTTTTTCTATTCTTGGATCGAAACAAACCTACCGTTCCGTTTCCATTCACAACCCTGGTTATGGTTGTCTTTTTTCATCCAATGGCCGCATTCCAGTTTTGTGCATAAAACCACTGAAATAATCTGATTATTTCTGAGCCTCCATTGTATTGATACCCATATGTTGTATCTGTGTACCGTATTGGATGACAAAGATATTTAACACTAACTGATGTTTCGTGGGTTAAAATGAACCACATTATGAGAAATCCCTGATATTTACCCCAATGTTAGTTAGAACTTCGTTTTATTTTATGGTTACGTTACAAAGAAAAATTAGGGGTAACACAAACAAAAAACGCGAAGCACTGTTTGCCACTTTCTTTTATACCTGTTCAAAAAAAATCGAGTTATTGTAAATTAAAACTTCAAATAAATTAAAATGTTATTAACTTTATTTATTAATATATATTGTAATAAACTTTATTTATTAATAGAAGAACTGTCACAAAAGCATATGTTAGTTTCATTTACTGAAGCAGTTGTCATAAACAATTCCGAATGAAGCAATATTTGTACATTTAACAGATGATAAAATATCGAAAAAACGTTATGGATTGTAAATTTCTGAATGCAGTATAGTGCTCTTGTTTTTACTTTGATGATTATTTCGAATGAATTTAAGTATTATTTGGCTTATTTAAAATGTTAAAGTTTTAAATAGTGGAATCTGTCTTGTCATCTTCGATTTTTAATCACAACACAGATTTCGCATCTTTGAATTTTAATCACAACATAGCATTAGAACTTAACAAATCGATCCATAACATACCTGAGCTCTCTCGGGAGTTCTAGAAGATTGAAAAATCATTGTATTGATGTACAGAAACAAATCGTACTGATCTGGAAGAGATTCAAAACGGTAATTGAGACTGCAATATATTGTTGAGTAATCGGTCAATAACATATTAAATTACGTCCATTTTTCACTATTTCCTGTATTTGAATTTTTATATACTTTTTTTTCTTAATGATTTTATGAGTCATACTGTCAGGTCTGCTCAGTAAAATATAAAATAAATGATCGAGAAAGCGAGATAATGTATGTTTTATAAAAAAGTTTCGTTAAAAATTATTGAAACAAAATTCACAACTGAATCGTTATTTCTGCATAAGAGACAGGTCCATTTTGAATCAGCTTCAAGTTTACCTGATCATTAGGGATTTAATTTCTCCATTCTTCATTACTATTTTTTTAATTTGAGGAAATAAATACACCTCACCATTATTAACTTTTTATCTTTTGTATGCTCGAATTATTATTTGTCCTCTCGTCATAAGTTAATTTCAGATTCATGTTACGCATTTCCTTATTTATCTCTTTGTACATGATTTCTTCATTGGTCTTCATCGCTTCATAAACATCCTGCGCGTCCTAAAAATGTAAGTAACCATACAAATAAGAATACAAAAGCAATGTCGGTGCGCGCGCGGGTGTGTATGTGTGTATGGGGGCAGATGGGGTTACGGGGAAAGGTACGAGTGGGAAACTTCTTCGACCCCTGCTCGCACCTGTCGACTTTACTGTGCAAGAAGAGGGAGTAAAGCGTCTTTGGGGAAGAAGTGGTTGGGGATATATGGAAATAACAAGACCATTAACAAGTTTAATCTGTTTATTGCACCCAAATCGCAGTGCGTATTTCATGGCAAATGCTGAACAGAAATATCAATTAAGTAGTGAGGAGTGTGCTCCGGGAAGAAACGCAAGAAGCTCTTGGAATGGGTTCCCCCTTCGAGATGGAAAAACCATATGTCCAATTTTATTCCTTGTGGTCCGTACCTCACCTTAAGGCATGTGGGATTTCTACCAACAGAACCCACCACATTTTTACACCGTAACACCTCTCATGATACTCCCATCAAGCATACTTAATGAAAGGTGTTAACTGGCACCTGGCCTCATCTGCTATTGGTGGTTTCGTCTTTCCATCTCCTGAAGACGCAGGATTCGAATAACGAAGGCTGAGTAATTGGTCAGTGTCTCCCACGCTTCTCTTGACTAGTATCAGGGCGAATATTTCTTCAGACTCAGGTTACCCGCTGACAAGTCTATAAATTTCGTCTCTCTCGTCCTGAAAGCGAGGACATTCATAGAATGAGTGTTCTGCTTCCTCCATAACTACGGAGCACATAGAAGATCGTCATCCATTTTAAGCCGGTGTTGATACGAATGGGAACAACCATGATCAGTTAGACTTTGAGTGACGTAGTGGTCTACTTCTCAATGATCCTCTGCTGGTCCACCCTCTTATGTTTGGGACGAGTATGTGCGTCCTCTGTCCCTTATCCACGCTAACCCGATTCTGTCACTTGACTATAGTAGTGTCTCTTTCTCCAACTACAGAAACTTTCACCATCGCCTCGGTGTCCGGGCGTCGTCTCCTGTAGATTCTCTTCCATTCATCCACCAGTAAATTGATGGGAATCATACCCGATGTCACACAAACTGCTTCGGTAGGATTCCGTATGGAAAGCGTCTGCTACCCTCAGTGCATTCCGGCGGTAAGTTGAGACTATCAATATTTACTGCATTGGCCCAAATTGGAGCTCACAGACGCTAGGAGAATCCACCGATTTTGTCTCAGACCACCGATGTTCGGATTTATATGTAACAGGCCAGTCACAACATTGCGACCTTGCTACTGACACACAACAGGTGTTCCTTGAATTTCAGTCGTAAGTCAATCAGCACACCGAGTTATCTCGCTGACGGGTAGGAACAAATCTCTGAATCTCCAATAGTCATAGCGATGGACTCAGTAACCTTTGGACTACTGACGAGTGCCACTTCGGTCTTAAGTTTGCGACTTGTAGGTCAACAGTGGAAAGTCATCCGCAAATAATCGCAACAGCCTCATCCGCTGTGCACTTAATTTCCTCCAGGAGCTTGGCTACATCGTCCACTGTAACGTCATCCGTGAAGTTAATTACTTTCTTACCTTTGGGAAGTGTCAGCCTGAGGATGACATCGTACATTATGTTCCACAGGATATTGCCCAGCACTAATCACTGTGGTACACCACCGGTGAGTAGTATGTTTTTGGTCACTCCTCTGTTTCATACATGAGACGTCTGACTCTAAAGTAATTCCTATTGACTCGTCTAATGTACGATGGGATCCCATGGCCTCCAGTGCTTCCAAATGTCACGAAGCTGACATGACGCAAAGGAAATAGTTGAAATCCAAATTCATTGTCCGCCAAGCTATTTGACCCGTCCGTGAATTGCAGCAATCGATTAAAAATTATCCATCCCAACACATTACCATCAGCTGTATCCAATGTAGAGCGATAGGAAGATCGAAAGTCAAATAATCCTTTACCCTTCTAGAAGAGCACCAGTTGTTGGTGCCTCCATTGTCGGGGGAATGTACCATCGAGCAGGCAAGCATTGTAAACGTGCAGAAAATCTTGAGGGTGCTTCTAAATTGCTGTCGTGAAGACAGTATTGGGAATGCTTTCCAACCTTGAGGTTTTTCTATCCTCCACTTTATTTTAAGCTTGCTTCAGTTCATCGAGGGTGATGGTAGGTATGGATTCTTCAGGGACTGTTTCATCGATACCTAGGGTAGTCTCCTGCTGCTGCGGGAATGGAATTTTAACAATTTTCTCCCGCAGGTAGGCACTAGACTTGGGTATTTCCTCATTCATTGGGTTTTAAAACCTTTCGACTGGCCGAAGAAACATAAATGCCACTGTAGGCGAAGAATCTGAATACTTTTTCACTTCTCGCATATATTTAGGAAAGAGGCTACATAGCTGTTATCCTGATATGAAAATGATAAACAGCGCTGGCAATGTCCCACTGCTGTACTGGCAATGTCCCACCGCGGTCATCCCCACCTGAGTGAGGCGGCCAATAGAAATTGCACTTGGAAAATGGACGCGTAATTGCAATTGAAGAATGTCCAAACGGGCATCTTTGGCCATCCCTGGGTTAAAATGTTTATAAATTATTGGAAAGAATTCTAATAATTTATCCTAAATTGATACCGGTGGTGATAATAATTTAAACAACATTTAATGATTACGAATAATGATAACGTAATGTCACTAAGACTTGTTGTTGGTAACTTCTTATAGCGCAAAAAATGTATTTTGAAAGTTCCAAATTTTAAACAATAAATATTATATACTATTTATTATTACTATTAGCTTTAAATTTGTTTCTTCATGCATGATATATTTGTGCATACATATCAGATGGCTCGTGTTGTGATGGGGATAGAGCTGGGTGTGAGGTCTCGATTGACTTCTTAGGAAGTTTCTTAAGGAACGTGTGATGGGGTGAGGTAGAACTGTCCGGTTCTCGTCATGTTAAAAACATTGTGTGTGTTAGGAGCTCCTGAAATTGAGTTTTAAAAGTGTAAAATAATTTCTGGTGATATTATTTCAATAGTAATTGGAATGTGAATGTATTTCTAAGTAACCCTGCAAAATTTGAAGGGCATCAAGCCCATAAGGGCGTATATGTTGAGTGCAATGCGAAAATAAACAACCGTGTTTACGTTTGCGAGAGACTTCTGGAACTGATAATACAGAATCACAGTATGTTAAGAGATTAATATTGCAGGTATGATTGAAAACTATAACTGAAATGTGATGATAAATTTTGGAGAGGATCGCTGCACAGGGAGTGAAGATATACATTTTTAAAATTTAACTCACGGAGCCCATTAAGAATGGATTTTAATACATAATTTCAGAAGGAAATATATCAAGAAGTGCTGTCAAATTTGAACAGCAGGTATTGTAAGTTGCTTGGATACAGTAGTGCTGCTTAATAGCGCAGAAATTAATGCAGTTGCTTCATAGTATGTAATAAAGCACATATTTTGTAAATCAAGGAAACGGTCATGTAAATTGCAAGATGCTATATAAGGGTGGAAAACGTTCTCCCTTATGACAAAGGTGAACATACAGTACACTATGTACGTGGAGATTCACATATCCCTAATATATAATCGATTCAGTAAGTAACAGTGCTGCAAACTCAGCCTCACATAATCTGCATCCGTTAAAACAAAAAATGCTTTTTGGATTAAAAGATTCAGAGGATTGTGTAGAAAGTTGGAGGGTAGGTGAAAGGGTTTATTTACCATATCCTGAGGAAAATTGGACGGGTTTGAAGTTGCCCTTCTGAAATTACTCCTGAAAGAAATGACAGAGAAGCGCAAATTATGGGTGGAGAGAGACATATGCCAAAGTACTGAAACGAAGCAAAAAGGTAGGGAGCATGGTGGAATTGTTGAAAGTTGGGAAACTGCAGGATGCGTTGCGAATGGTATTGCATGATTGACATGCACATGTAAAGATACAGACGTTGCTGGAAAAGGCAGGAGGAGATTTGCTGATAGTACCGAAAAAGGAAAGCTGACAAAGGCGATAGAAGGGAAGGAAGAAATAGAACATAGACATATTGGGAAGCGACGACCGCGGGTGAAGATATTTGGAATAGAGAAAGGGAAAAAAGAAAAGGATTTCAAGGTGGAGACGCCGAATAGATTTTGAGACAGGAGAGGATACGGTAAGATTTCAAAGAGGGACGGAACTACGATAACGTGAAAAGAGTAGGTCGGAAAAAACAAGAAAATTGGATACTAGAAGTGGAAAACAGATTATATCAGAAGATGATACAACAAAACACACTATATTTTGAAATGACCAGTGTACGGGTAATGGAGGATACAACACCTACACGATGCTATAAGTGTCATAGATTTGGCCACCAAGCGTTGATATGACGGGAAAACAGGATATTTGTGGACATTGTGGGGAGGAGGGCCATCAGTATGGGAATTGTTCGCAGAAACAAGAGAAGGACGTATGTGTAAGTTGTCAGCGAAAGGGCATGGAGAGTAGGTATTGTACATTAATTAGAGAATGCAGTGAGTATAAGATGGCGCTGGGGATGGTCATAGATAATACAGAATATAATTAAGATTCTATAGCAGAATATACAGAGGAGTAATAAAGCGTCATCAGAGTAGGGTAGTATATGCGGGCAAACAATATGACCAATAGATTATTTCAAGAAGTATATCACTTGGGAGGAAAGGTACAGCATGTACCGTTAGCACATCACACGACAGTGAAACCGTACCCATGGAGTGCAATAATAGTATTTTATTCAGAAGTGAAAATACTTGTAATGTATCAATATGTTATAATATACGCAGGTTGTTATGGATAGGAAAAGGGAAGTTGAGTTCGTGCTGACTTATTGCTACAGTAAATTTACAGCAGGATTTGTAAACATTGGAGGTGATTGTGCAGGATATGAAGGAATATGATATTGTACTTAGCCTAGACACAAACGCGAGAACAAAAACACCGGGGGATAAAATAACAACAAAACGAGGAAAACGTTTGGAACAATTTATAATAGAAAGTAAGTTACTTGTCCTAAATGATTATGGTGTGCGAACATTCTATGACGAGCGGCGGCAGTCAATAATGTATGTGATACTAGTGAATCGCCTGAAGCATATTCATGTGCAGACGTGGAAAATGAAGGATGGGATACACAGGAACCATCGGGCTCTAGAAATAGTAATAGGACACAAAGAAAATGGACATGTGGAGAATGAGCAGGTTGATAGCACGCAGAGGTACAGACTATAGAATCCAATAATTTACGACGGAAAATGGAAGATATTTGAAGCAATGCAGAAGATGAGATGGAATCAAGGCAAAATAGATTATCGGATAGATGCTTTATTGCGAACCTCTGCAGAATGTATAAAACCTCGGGTAATCAGGAACGGTCGATATGTTAAGTGGTGGACAAAGGAATTAAGTAAGTTGAAGAAAGATGAAAATAAGATATGACGAATATTGCGAAAGGAAATTCGCCATGGAAGAGTCACAGAAAGGACAATACAGGAATATAAGGATAGTAAAGAGAAATTCCGGATTCCAGTCTTGGTGGCAAAACGAGCAAGTAGGTAGGAATTTGTAAGAAAGGTTTCTGAAAAAGGAACGCGGGGATTGCCACATTTAATAAGTGGAAGAAAAATGAAAAAGGAATTACGGGGAACATTATTATTAGAAGAGGGACAACATTCAAGAGGCTATATCAAACACGAGAAATGCTGTTGTACACAATATATAAAGAATATGAGTGAAAAAGGTGGNATATATATATATATATATATATAATGTGCTTGCAAAGTTCCTATTTTCCACAGACATGGAAAAGAACTGAAAATGTTTTAAAGAAGGATAGATCACCAGCAAACCCACAATCCTGTAGACTGATCTCTTTAATCCCCATGTATGGGAAAGTGTTTGAGAGAATATTGACACAACGGATACAACAGTATTTGCAGACTGCAGGAAATATGAATCAACGCCGATACGGGTTTGTGAACGGACGCAGCACAGATGCCGCCTTTGTAACATTATGCAGAAAAATAACAAAAAAAGAAACAAAATATTGCGCAAGTATATTCCTTGATTTAAAATAGGCGTTTGGCAATGCACCCTGAGAAATAATTGTGAGAACATTGCAAAAAGGGTTGCCACCTTACTTGTTAAATATAGTAAAGACTCATTTTGAAAACAGAACAGTATTCATGAAAATAGGCGATGCGAAAATAATTCGACCAGTTTTTGTGGGCTGTACGCAAGGGTCAGCAAGTGGACCAGTTTATTGGCTGCTAGTGATGGATAGGATTTTGTGGCAACTGGAGAAGAAAGGAGTAGATAGTTTGGCATATGCGGATGACCTAGTATTACTGGTGTACCAAGATTTGCACAAGGAATTAGAAGATGCGTCACAGAGAGCAATAGATGTGTACAATAAAATCTGACAGGAAATGTAATTAAAATTGACAAGAAAAGACAATGGTCATGTCATTCGGTAACGTACGCTCAGATAGATGAAATATAATAGTCAAGTTGAATAACAAAAAAATACAAATAGCGAGGACGCAGAAGTATTGAGGTGTCTTACTGCATGAGAGACTAGTATATGGCCAATATTTTGAACATGTAGAGAACCGAACCTGAGCACTGTTATACACCATGATAAAGGTAGGAATAACGGCAACAATATATCTCGAAAATATCTAGGAATATTATACATTATAGCTATAAGATCCATGATGACGTTTCGACGACCAGTGTGGGGACACAGCGTAATTTATCAGCATGAGGAAAGAAAATTACGATCTATGCAACGTAGGTGTTTACTCCAGGTGACGGAGTTAAAAAAAGTATCTGATGAAGCATTAAATGTCGTAGCAGACTTACCGATAGAGTTAATCATACAGAAATTCCGGAGTAGGTACATATTGCGGACAGAAGATTGATAATGATGATAGTGAATGGAAAGTAACTGAGAAGAGAGAATAAAGGATCAAGAGAGAAAATTACAATGGAATTGATGATAGGTTAGAAGACGTTATTGACGGCATCGGGTATTGACATATTCGTACATAAAGCAGTTTACATTTGAGAGGAAGGCGAGAAAATGATTCCAAACAACGAGAACACTAACTGAGTTTATGACAGGTCATGGAGATTTTGGAATGTATTTACGAAAGATTGGGAAAATAGAGGGTGAGCAATGTCAACGTGGAAACACCAGAACACATACTATGGGGTTCTGTAATATATGGCCATGACGAGAATTATACATCAACATATTCAGGGAGATAGGATTGTTGAATTTACGAGATAATACAACGTTAATAGAGACAGAAGAAATATGAATTGTTTGAAGAATATGTCAATAAGTTAGGAGGGATACGACAAACATTGCGGCAATAGATAAACAGCATATTGAAGTAGAGAAGAACAACAAGAGGCGAAAGAGAAGGATTTTAGAGATAGTACATGCCTCCTCGTTACTGGGAAGGACAATACGATCAAGTGGGAAAGGTGTGCAATGATTTGAAGGAAAGAAACTAACAGAGTACACATTCTACGGAGACGAGGAGACTGGTCGAAAGAAAAGGAAAGGTCTCAGATCGTGTACCAGGTAGCATCAGACACCGTACGTGATGGGCATAGTGCGTAGTATGTAATCGAGTCCCTATGTGTCTCCGAACAGTTATTCCACCCACCGCTGGTGTCCAACGAGGGATTACGGTGACTCACATACTTGTAGTAGGTTTCACGTGTGTGTGTCCGAACATTTGTTCACCCGCCGCTGGTGTCAAACCGGGTACTAAGAACACCGAGTCCTTGGAACACCGAGCCGAGAACTGTTTTTCTCCACAAAGTGATCCGAAAAGTTCATGTGTAATTGCCCTTGCGCGGCTGTGCGAAACGTTGATTCTGCGATGTGTTAATTTGATGCTGTGCATGTGTAATTTTCATCGGAAATTGCCTCAATGCATATTGATGTAAATGCTTGGGTGTATTCGCCCTAGTTTCGTTCCTTTCGATGTCCAAGTTATATTATCCATGAATCAATTTTCTTCATTGTTATCATGGCTATATTTTAGACAAAATAAATATTTATGCTTGATGAAATGTATTCTTCACCATACTTAATATAGATGTGCAGCTTACGGGAGGACACAAATGTTGGGCATTTATTTACTAATATTACAAGAAATTTGTGAACGGTTTCGGTTTTTTGTATCATGGTTTTTATTTTTTGTTGTTTAAAATTGTATAATTGCATTCATGATATTTTACTAGGATACTGTACTATTTATTTATTACCTGCCGGAGTCAGACGAAACATAATTAAAATATAATTTTTGGCTAATAGGGGCGTGAAAATCAATAATTTAACACTGTAGTTTTCATTATTTTTTAATGTGAGTTACTTCTTTGAAAATCTACTTAATACATTTTAGTTGATGTATTTTACGAAATGATAGTACATGGCTGACTTCTTATAATTTGATGTCTAAACATAACTTGTAATATTGTTCTAGATGTGGAGATGCTGAGAAATTTGTAGTCATTCTGGTGTGAGGATATAGTTTTCTTAGAAGTTTTATTAACTTCTGATTCGGCTTCAAACTATCAACATTACATCGCTCATCATAATAATGTGTTTCTTTGTTTATCTTTGTATCTTCCATTATGTGTGACCTGTATGCGTATGTTCATAATGTATTGGGCATTTTCTACTATATCAGTTTAATACATAAAAGTTAGTGTAATTTATTAGATCAACTTGATCTTCGTCATTTCCTAGTTTATCAACGTACGTTGCTACTCGAACGTACTTGTTTTATGTTCTAAAAATGCCACGGTAGAAAGAATACTGATAATATTCAATTTTGTAGCAGGTGGTTTTTAGGGCATACCATTTTAATGGAAAATTCTAATAGTCTCTGCGGTAATGTGATAGTTCAAAATAACCTTATTACTGAAATGGTTACGTTTGTAATTTTCACCAGACAGACAGCAGCCCAGGATCCTGCTGTATTGGTGTAATGTATACAAATCTACATGTGCATGTTACAAAAATTTTATGTTTTTGTTATTATATTATGTGATTTATGTCTGTAAATGTGTGGAATTATCAGAATACATTGTGATCATGATATACATTTCTTTAATTTTTTCTTTTCATACCTCTTCTACTTCATTTTATAATTTCTTGAATTATCGTAGAAATGTGTAAACATTTCTTCTCTTTCGTTGTACATTACATTAATGTTGTATTCACATATTAATAAATTTTAATAAATTTATTTAATTTAATAAATTTATTGTCAAAAAACAGTACAGACTGCGTATGATAATAGAGATTATGTTTAAGTTTAGGGATTTTTATAGGGAAGGGGGAATAATAAGTGATAGGGTCAGGGGAGTGTAGGGGAGGGTGTGGTTTAAGGGTGGGGAATGTATAGGGGTGGATTTTCATGCGTGTTCTGGAGTCTGGATTATGAAATAGTTCGGAGACAAGCGTGCTCTAGCGACAGAATTTGGAACTATGTGATCGTTTTATTTGCACCAGCGGTTTGACAGAATGACAATGGGCGCTAACATGGAATCTAAGTGGACAATGGAAGTACGATATCCGGGTTCATCTGTTACCCTTCCAATCCAAAATCCTCCGTATCGTCTCCTATGCACAATAATATATCCCTAATTATATTTTACATAGCGATTAATAGGTTCTCGTCATTGTTAGAATCATTGCTTAACTCAGAAAAGGGGTCAGATCAGACTAAGCAAACACCCTAGCCTTGAGCTCACTCTACAATATTGGGAAAACTAGAAGAATTAACAGATATAAAAGCCACTTCAATGCATTACCGATACAGTAATTAAATATTGTTGTAAATAGAATGACCTTCTATAGGAGACAATTTATTATCCACTCTTCTTACATCAGCATATCAACGACACTTGCCAAAGATTTAAAATTCTAAAAACTTTAACATAATGCACAATATTTAAAACATATACATACAATCATGACGTTTCGTCTTATGTGTGAGACTTCATCAGGTGAAAGACTAAAACATACTGACTACTGCCACGGCAAGGTGATGAGAAGGAATGTCTTATTTGTCAATGAATAATAAAAACAAACAGATTGTCCAAAGAGTTTGCATTTTACAATTCACAGAGTAAAGAGATATTATTTAGAAAACATGGAGTTATAAATCTGTGGTAAATTTTTACAATCATTTTGTATATTCAACGTATATTATGAGATGTAATGTGCAATACTTCTGACATAATTGTTTTAAGATAACATGATATAATATCTAAAATTTTAACGTTATCTCAATCCACAATATGACGTTTATTATATGCGATTAATTTTCGATGTCTTAATATTACATTTATGTTCTGTTATCCTATGTTTCAATACTCTTTTTGTCTGCCCAATGTAACATTTATCATCTTGACATTGAATTTTGTAAACCACATTTAATTTTTCTCATAAATCCATTCGTAACCTATCTAAGTTAGTAAGTAGAGCTCCATCAGCAATTCTTCTTCGTTAATAAGATTCGTAAAATCATCCCAAAATTTTATTCATAATACTCGGAATGAAGAATATTCAGGAAAGATTGTAAGGGAATTACCTGAAAGCATCTCCTCAAATTCCACCATGCAATGCACATAAGCGAAGTCAGTAAAAGAAGAATCATGATGGATCGGTTTATTCTCATTCTCTACAAGAAAATAAATAGCTATTAAGTAAGCCAGACGTTTTTGGGAAAGTAAGCGTTTCATAATATACGTGATTTATAAATGTTTTCACGTCATTTGTTATACATACCAAATGAAACATTCTAACTCCCTTTATTGATTTTCTGTAATCACAGAGTTTTGTTTACAACCTCTCTATCACAATTGGACAAGGAAATCTAGACGCAGCGTCAAAATTGAGATTGCTTTCATTTTTGTCGGACCAATGGAAGACCAGTACAATGAAAAAACATACTCCTATTCAAATTTAACGTAGGAAAATTTTTATTACGCTGTTTTTAGTTGAATATTTTGTAAAAATTCATTAATGTGGCTCGAGCGATATTTACTAGTTTTAAAAGATACTTGAAATTCGTTTGTCGTGCTCTGCAAATATATTCTAAAATTAAAAACACGCGAAAGAGAGATAAAATATTTGTCTTGAGCTTGAATTTTGTTGCAAACATCACACATAAGTGAGAGTATTATCATTTTAATTTAAGCAACAAATCAAGATGAGGTTATGTTTCCAACTCAAAACATGAAAGCTATAGGTCAGGTAGAAATATGTGGTTTGTGTTCTTATACTCAGACACAAATTTTGAATATATCATAATCATAGCAACATACAACCGTTCAAAATTTAAGACATTTCTGTATTTCGCACCTATTCACCGCAATTTAAGAGATTTCAGTATGTTTGTGAACTCGAGAATTGGAAAACACCAATCCACTATCAAGTATTTCCAAAGAGAGTCGCCTCGTATGATGATTCTAATTTCTATGAGATCACCTCAGAGGTGAGGATCTCGCAAGTTGATTGTCAATTGTAGACTGAGTCCAGGGGTGAACGGGTTGGCGCAGTTGATAGCGCATCAGTGCGCTAAGCTGAAAATCCCGAGTTCGAATTTCAGTCCTGTTTCCCATTCGGGATCCGTTTTTGGGACAAGGCTCTTATTAAAACCGAGCAGAGATCCGCTGGTGTTGTCTACAAGTGTAAAAGAAACGATTAATTCACTTGACACTTATGCGTTGCAGTGTCGGCTTGTAGATCAAAGTAATACTCTTTCGTTGCAATTTTTTCTCTAAACTGCTATTTAAAATAATTTTTGAGATAATAGTCGATATCGTCAAGAGCGTACGTACCGGGCGGGACTAATACAGTAAAGATTTTTTGTTCAGGATCTTCTTCTTCTGTTGATTCTGAATCTTCTTTTGTTGATTCACGGACATTCGGAACACAAACTTTTAATTCTGTCACACAAACGCGTGATTTTATTTGGAAAGAGATACACAAACGCGTTATGTTTTTCGGAAACGTTCAGCACAGTGTTCTTTGTCTGCAATAAGAGCAACGTAAGGTTGTAGTCTTCATAGAGCACAATGGGTGGTGTGTAATGCACAGTGAACTCGGGTGCATCGCTGTGGATGATAAGCGTACGACTCATGACGCCTTTCTGCGACTCATTCCGTTCTTCCAATCGTAATATAGGTATTGAAGACAGAGGCACCCACACATTTTCGTATTAAAATCCTGAACGCGCACGTTGTTGTAGCTACACTGTGCGTTTTTACCACTATAGGTGCCAAACTCTAGCGGCGGTGGTAGACCGAAGGAATTGAAATAGCATTTGTCATCGTGGTGTTCGGTGTATGCTACGAAATGCGGGCCGGGTTCCGAACTATCATCCAGATTGATAATGCCCGATTCTTCTCAGGTAGTTGTTCACGCATAAAGACATCTCTAAAATAGGGAATCAGCATGTGCATGACGTATCACTTCTTCGTGGGTCATGCTATGCTGCTGAATAGCATTTGGTTTTTTGGACATGTCCTCCTCTTTCGTCGCATCCCCTTACCCCGAAGAGGTGTCTCGTCCTCCATTACATTTGTCTAGTCAAACCCTTGTTGTTTTTACTTAAGCATTTTTGCATTTACAGCTTTCGCAATGTCTAGCGACAGAATCAAATGCGCTTAAATCGGAGAAGACAGGCAGGATTCCACCATGCTTCGCTATAGGAAACTCTCTCTTCTTTTTTTGACGTCTCTTTCGCTTTGTGATAATGCTCACACTGTGACAGTCCACACAGCAAAAAATATAAAAAGCGTATCAGAATGCTATTAACATTGAATCAAGGGAAGTTTAGGGGCACCCTGTAGTTTCTCATATTTACAATACCATTCATCGTGTTCTATAATGCATACAATTTACAGAAACAATGGATTTAACTTACTATTTTTCGCTGCATCGTCCCGCGGGATGTATTTGAACCCCTAATAGTATCCCTCATCGATTGCATACAATTTATTTTTCACGATATTTGTTACATCTATTGTTTTGATCACATTTCCTTCTAGAACTTTCTGTTTCACCATGTGTATTCTATTCTTGGGAAAACATTGCGTCACACGCCAAAATCCCGTATACGTTAGGTTGTAGGCGGGAGAGATTGACCATTGATCGTCGGGTAATACAGTCGGTCTAGTAGCGGAGATGGTGATGTGTAACTAACTCACGGGAAATGTTATCTATGATTTGGTCGTTGTCTCTTCCATCGTTTCTTTTCTTTACGGTTTCCTGTTTTAGTTCGCGTATTCTCTCATCCACAATACGCTGAACAAAGTCGCGTGTGGCAGCATCGGAATCGGATTTCGGTTCGTTGACATCATCCACAGCCCTTCGTTTCGATGGAGTTCTGTCCACATAAGCCTTTGTAGCACAATACGTGTCATCTTCCGGCTTACCCACACATGTGAGACGTTAATTCGTTAATTTTTAAAATAATAGTGTCTCTTTCGTGTTGTGACCGAAGATATCCATGTCGATCGACGAAATGAAAAACGTGATGCGATCCCTCCTCTATTTATTCTCTCTCGTGACACATACCACCTCAGTTGATTACCATGGATATTGTTGAATGGTCTTCATTGCTCCCCATCCACAATGTCATACAACTTGTCGGTGGTGGTGGTGATTCGCGCGTGAGAGTTGAAACAGTCCTCTTGCCGTCCGTGTACTCCTGGTGGGACCGTTGGGTTGCGGGAAAATAAATGTCGTCATTTCACTCTTGACGAGCGAAAAAGGTTTCGACACATTTATCTCTATACAACGACGCGTGATCAAACGCTCTAATATTTTCTACTTTGTGTCACTAACGGCATATGCGGTTTCGAAGTGTTTTCCAATCACTAGAAAGTAATACCTTCTCCAGAGGCACTCCCTTATAGTGACTATGCGTTTGATGATATTGCGACAGAAGAACAAGAGTGTATCAAACCTTTTTTGGTCGACATAGACATCATGATGTTTATACCTTTGTCAAAGATATACAAAAATTCCGAAACAACTTATACGCGATAACGCGAACTTGATCATTGCTTATCGACAAGATGATAACAATCTCTACACTATTTATTAAGAGCACGTCGGCACGGATTTTCCATTTTTTTCTCATTTAAGCTTGTGTTCGAACGTGCTGCAATCACATGCCTATACCTTTCTCGTGATCAACAAATCTCGTAGTTTTGTGCAACACAGTCGCTATCGCTTCGGATTTGATCGCTATTTTATTCCAAAGACTATTATAACGCAATGCAAAGGACTATTTGTGAACATAACATCATGAGACGCGTGTTTGGCCGTTTTATCAGTAAGGCTATCAACAGACTTCCCTTAGAAGCACATCTTGCGGGTTGTTATCAGTTTTGCGGACCTGGGCCGAAACTGCAACTACCCTTAGCACAAGGCGATTCCGGCATCAACGAACTCGATAAGGTGTGTGGGGAACACGATATTGCCTATTCTCAGTATAAGGACAGCGAAGGGAAGAAGAAGCCGATGAGCTGCTTGCATCACGCGCGTACTCACGCGTCACGTCAAAAAATGCGAGCGTATGTGAATGCATCGCTCCANGGGGGGGGAGGCGATGTAATGAAACTAAAATCGAAATTAGGAGGGAAGCTCGCACATAATATCAAAGATGATTTGAAGAACAGTAAAAACTGAACACACTATACGTCGTAAAATACAAAAGGAGAAGAAAGATGAAGGAAAAAAGAAAAAATTAAAACAACACACCGATAACAGTTACCAATTCACCCGCATTAGCATTGCAACGAGAAATTTAATACGTTCGTAAAAGTATACGCGGTAAAATAAACGGTATTCGCAAGGGATTGCAGCAGATTGATAGATATAGAAGAACCTGTTGAGAAAAGCACTACATAGCAGAAAGATTGATGTCGCCCCTCCTGCTCTTCCTCCATCATCAACACGCATTGAAGCTAAAACGCAAGATAGATATCCAACATTCTATCCTATAGAAAAAGAGCTAAAAATGCATTCGGACCCCATATACACACCTAAACAAATGTTTAAAGAAGAAGATAAAGCCGAAACGTCTTTCTATTCCGATGACACAGACGATGGTACTTTCAACTGGAATACCGAATTGATAAATGTTTATACGGGACGCTCAGATCAAGACTACGGTCCGCGTTTCGATAACGGAAATTTGTTTCTCGGGAATAGAGGTATGAATCTCCATCGGAACGGAACATACACGGTGGATCACAGAAATGTGTGATGCAACACCCGGTTTAACACAACTCTGGTTTTATCGACAACCGTATATACGTGATGTGACGATAGAAGATGAGGCAGCATAAGCACAACTCTTACGCGAAACAGGTGCACATAAAAACATTATAAAGGTAAAACGAAGGGAACATCGACTGACTAGTAAAAATACATTAAAGATCTGTTGCAACCTACAACACGCGCCGTAACAAGACGAAAACTACAGAAGAAAGGATTAGGACTATGCTTTGTTACAACACCCTGCTATAAATACTGGCGTGATCCGAATATGCTCGTAGAACGTTTACGTCTATTTTACGCCTCTCGAGCAGCCGGACATGGTGGGAATGGAGTAGAAATTGCGGAAATTGAAAACGAGCGTTGTAACGCCGGACCTATTCTTTGATGATGATGAAAACGTGAGTTGACATTGCCCAAGAACTTCACGCCCCCGCCCGCAAACGCTTTCGTAGACGACGTGTCATCACCAATGGATTGTATGATCTGTGGCAAGCCGATGTGGTGGATATGCAAGAGAATGCAAAGAGTAATAGAGGGATGCGATACTGCTTGACGATGATCGATGTCTACTCAAAATACACGTGGGCCGAACCTTTGAAGAATAAGACGGGGGATGCTATCAAGAAGGCATTTACACATCTACTTAAAACCTCTTCAAAACAAAAACCTAATCTCTTACAGACGGATAACGGTAATGAATTTTACAATAGTGTTTATCAGAAACGGTTGGAGGGAAAAAGCATTCATCATTACTCCACCTATTCCACTATGAAAGCTTGTGTAGTGGAACGTTTTAATCGCAGGATCAAAGAGCGCATATGGCGTCGTTTCTCTGCCGAAGGATCTTATCGTTGGTTAACGATGCTTCCCGTTCTTCTTCGCGCGTATAATGCAACATCGCGTCGCACTACGGGAATGCGAGCGAAAGACGTCCGGATTAACCGTCTCATGAAAACTGTCTATGCACGAGTCAAACGACTCGACGCGCGACCAAAGCAGTTTCATGTGGGTGATCTCGTACGCATCACCAAATACAAACATCACTTTCAGATAGGTTATGAACCCACGTGGATGACGGAACTCTTCATAATTGTGAATCATCGCTGGACGAATTTATCAGGAAGAACTCCAGTCGACACATTATCCAAAAGACTTCCTCATCGAGAAAGTTTTTCGCAAAAAGGAAGCGCTGCGCTACGTCAAACGGCTTAACGCCATATTATTACTTTCCTTTCCACGTCCGTATCTTTTCTCAAACTCTCGTGTGTACTGTTTCAATCACTCTTGTAATTGTGGACACCCATAGTCCTCTACATTTACAATGTCGTTATCTGCATTAACATAAGACGTCAACAATCCTATTTTTGGAAACCTTTTACATACAACACCTTCATCTTTCCCAACCTGTTTCAATAGAGAAAGAAAAATAAAAGTTGAATAGAAATTTTTTTTTGAAACATAAAGAAGAAAAAAATTTCGGCAGAACTTACGTGACATCAAATTTGAAACATTGTTGTTGTCGGCAAGTCATGTTGTAGAGAAACGTCTTATTCAAGCAAGCACGAGAGAGAAGTGCTTATAAGACATGTAGCGGATTATATAGGATCCTCGTTGTCATCGGGGAAAACAGAGGTTTCCTTCACGAGTAACAATTTTTCGCTCTGCGATGTTGTGGTTTCCGATGCAGGAAGTCTCATTAGTCGTAAACTTCCGCTCTGCGGAGCTGTGATTTCCCTGGATGAAATCGATACAAGCAGGAACACGCAGTGGTTTTCTTGTCGCGATACGCATTCTACTGCATAAGCTCTGTAATAAAACGCTGCAAGCATAGTTCGGCTTTGATCGCCGACTACTACTACGAGTCGTGATACTAAGTGTTTGAGCTCCCATTGCTGCTGACACATCTCGATACAGGGCTTTACGGTGTTTTCCGCGTGCTTGGAGCCATTGCTGCATCATTTACGAAACAAACCGCTTGCTCGGAGCCATTGTTGCCAACAACAATGCGGGACAAGAATACGTTAAACCATCAGCCCTTGGTGATTCTCAGTGTTTGAGCGTTTGCTGCTACACATCCTAGTCATCAAACAATATGCTTGGGTGCGAATCTTCATCTATGCATCAGTGGACAAACAGACAAAATATCGTTGAGCTGATAAATACGCGATTTGAAGGCTTTAGTGAGAGGGATAGTGAGTGGTAAAGCGTTACAGATTTTGTGGCCTTTCATATCAATTTTCATTGCATTGATTGCGATCTTGTCGGATCGGGTTATGTACCCTTGCCTCCGCTTTTTTAAATTCCGAAAAAGGGAATCGTGAATATGCGGAATGAGTATGAAAAATGTTTTATTTGGTCAATAGCGGCAATGCTGCGTCATCGTAACCGTACTTGCATCCATCATTCTACTCGTCCGTCCCACTATGCGACGTGTTTCACAGACTCACGAATACATTAAATTGAAATGGGATTTATTTCCCGATGAAAATTTTCTACATACTTAGATTTGAAGAAATTAATCCCGAATATTCGTGTCATGTGCATCAATTGATATAATCGGCGACGCAAAAAACGTGGGTAGTAGAAGCAATTCATTACGCTCGAACTGTAAAATAATTTCATACCAATCTATTATTACATATTCGTCAGTATTGTTGGATTAAGGAATGGGTTGATTACTCGGTTCTGAGGTATCAAAAAATAAACATCGTGTGTTTATTTGTAATTCGTGTTTGCGTGTTTTCCTCCGTGAAGACAAATTTGTAACACACCGTCAACCGGATGGAGCGACGGTGCGGTGCGCGGAAACTTATTGCGGATCCCAACTTTCTCTGCAGTCGAACGATCGAAGTTGATCTCATGATGATCGAGTTGCACAAAACATCAGGAAAGATGAACAAGCCTTACGTGCTTCCAAATGTCTTTGTTCTGTATATAATATATATTATAGAATACATTATTTTTTTATATAACGAATTGTGTTAGTAACGAAAAAGAAGAGTTTCAATTGATTAGTTGAGCATGTTGAGATTAAAGGTAGGATAGGTTCTTTTATAAACGGCCATGTCAGTTTCAAAAATAAAAAATACCATTCAATACACACATAAAGTTAAATACTTCGTAAGCAGAATTTCAGAACAAATATATACAAGATTGAATATTTAACTCCCAAAATATACATACGATTTTTCCCAATTTAAGCAGAATTACTCCCTTGAAAAATAGAGCAAATTTGTTGTACTGTAAATGTAATAAATACTTAATGAGTTTTCAGTGTCTAAGTTAAGAAATTAATTGTTATTGATATTGTTCATAATATTTTGCGTTGAAGAGAGAGAGTTCAAGAATTAATCACTTCCTGACGTTTATACTTAGTGAATGTTTCTAGATCACAGCTCAGGCGATTCTAGGTGGTGACCACTCTTCATGTTAGAGCGATCTTGAAGTTTTTTTGGGTTCCAGTTTAAATGTTGATTGGTGTGTGGAAGTCGCTGCCTCCAGCTGCGCTGGATTGGTTGTTTTACTGAAATTATAAGTACCATTAAAGTTTACTGATGAATAACAAAGTTGCAGCATGTTGTTTGGCATTTAGTACTGCCTCCAAAAAATGCTTCTCCTCTAATGGGTGAGTAGCGTCGAGGTAGTTACGGGTCCATGGCGATTGCACGCGGCAGTTTAGCTCTCGCTCTCTCTGGACAGTTCAGAGCACGGGCTTTTAGATCCTCAGTCAGAGGAAGGGATGCCTTAATAGTGCAGGGAGTAGTTCCACGAAAATTACAATAGTAGACGCAACAACTCTCTATAAGTATATACTTGTATTAAATAGAAGTGGTAGCCAGTATACGAACTACTTGCGCTCGTTGGTGAAGGTAGTGGATTTACGAAGTACATGTGGTTCGTAACAAATTGTTTTATTTTCCTTACACCGCATCGAGTTAGGACACTTTTCAACTTCCGCTTAGTTTTCCCGTGAAAGTATGATGGGGATATGCATCCACAAGATGATGTATGAAGTATCTTACATTCAGGTCACTTTCCTCTTCCGAATGACAACAATTGGTGGTGAGAGGACTATCGGGGCCCAGGTAGCTCTGCAATATGCTTTGGTTCGATTCCCTATAAGGGCAAAAATTCTTGTTTCACGATTAGTTTACATAAAAGATAAATTTTTTAAAATTTTTATTTTTTCCACATCGCGAAGGGAATGACGTCAGAGGTGGAGGGGATACGTTTCCCTCACGCTCTGTCTGTGATAGTGGTGGTGGAAATGACGGATGGTGATGGGAGAACTTTCGTTTTTGGTGATGGGGAACACAAATAGTTTAGGGCATAATTTGATGTATTGTATATGTTGAATAATGAAACCAATTTCATCGAAGTTGCGTTTTTCTTTGAGTAAGAAAAAATATGTGTATTGCACGAAATGGGCCGAAATCCAACCTTTCAATTTTTTGAAATTCTAGATAGAGGAGAGAACTGCTTAACAAGTTGCTGAGTGAGCAAGGTAAGTTGAGTTTTAAATAACACCCATGACTTTTTAATTCTATCACAATTGGCTTTTTCCAACATGGAGCCAGCTTACTACAGCGCCCACTTATTTAATTTTGTTACAATTGACGCACCAACGTAAGACTTGCAATCTAATTTGACCCTCTCCCTTATTTTCGTAGAACTTTTTTTCCCAACGTGGGGTCAGATTACCACTGCATCTCATCTTGGGTATATACTCATGGAAATTTAACATGTAAACCTACACAAGCACTGCACAGGGATCGTTGGTAATGAAAGGATCTACTTCTACTTGTCTAGGGAAGTGGATGCATAGATAACATTGTTTGTTGTGATTTCAGATCAGTGAAATTCAAACAGAAATCCCTTGCCATAAGTGGCACGAGAAAATGTACCCAATCATGTTTTTACAAAGCGTTCAAACCTGTACAAGGAATCACAATTCTGGAACGAGGTAGATTTGTGATTGATAGGATTTTTTTTATTGCATCGTGTAGTATGGTCATGTGGAGTGACATTCGTAAGTATTTGCGACAGACACGTGACATAAGCGGCTTTCTGTAAAAGAAATCAATAAACAATGACAAAATTTATAATTAATTTTATATTTATATAAGAAAACCAAGTTGTTACGATAATCTGCAGTCCACAGATGAAAAATGTACC
>NNCF01128937.1:177038-189674 GCA_002313205.1 Laupala kohalensis | reverse complement strand
CGTAATTTGAAGTTAATAATCATTGAATAACGAAAATATTGTAATGAGAACAAAATTAGAAGACTGTCTCAAACTATTTCCTTGGTTGTCGCGACTCGTGGTCGACTTTACTCACAGTTCATTTAGCTGGAAGCAGCGTACAAGAGTTGCGTAGTCACCACACTGACATTTCACGAATTTACAAATCACTAATTCACAAAAAACATGAAATTGTTACAAAGTTTAATTGAAGTTGTTTCACTGAAGTTAATAATGTTAATAAACGTTTAATTATCTTCGAAACTCATTTTTACTAATCACAATTGTATAATATTGCTTGAGTTACGTTGCCGTGCAGCTGAGCACTGGTTATGCATCAAATACGCGGTAACTGAGTGGGTACTTAGCGGTCGAGAGAATAACTCGGCAACGAAACTTACGTTACACGTCTGCGCACTAGAGAGTAGCTAGCGAGAGTGATGAGTTTTCTTCTTCTTGCTATCGACTGTTTTTTGTAATAGTTTTTGTGGCACTTGATAGGTTGGATATTCGCTATTTTTTTCATTTGTCAATATTATATTAATTTAGTTCATTGTAGTAGCATTCGTTTGTCGAGGATCGTTCTGGAATGATGTTAATTGTTGACTATTGACAAATGTTTATTAAATTGTTTGTAGTTTATAAATAGTCCTAGTTGCCCATTGCACATCTGGTTAGGGATTAATTATTATGTAGCTCCGCTACAAACATAATATTTTTATTCTTTTTTTAATTTGTGAAATATTGTAAAACATGGCCAAAGGTTAAAAAGAAAATTTTATACCTGATTGAAAATTTGTGATTTTGTTAAAAATGTATATGATAGAAATATATTCAATATTTTTTTATGAATTAAAAAATGATTTATTTGATTTTTACTGTATTTGCAACTTGTTGGTGCAAGTCTACGTGCAACATTGTGTGAAACTATTTAGCGTATGAACCACATGACTTTAGATTAATATGAGCCCAATAAAATTAAAATGTTACCCAATGAATACATTAAGACTCTCGAGTACAAAATATTTTAGTCTCTCTCTTATTTTTGTTATGAGTCGATTCCTTCCTTGAATATGTTTTCTTAATCAAACTAAAGATCTTAGTGTTCCACAACTTTTAAGTTAAATTTATCGCGAAAAAGAGCTTCATTAACTTCTATTATTCTTGCCTCGTTTATATTTGCATGGAGAATTTAAAACCACCCGGCCAAGGCGAGAGATATTTAACTAAGTTTGCAACGCTTCTTTGTGGGACTTGAATCTCTTCCAGCAGAGAAATTGCTTATGCAGATGAAGAGACGAAAGATAAAAAAAAAGCAAGAAAGTTTAATAGAAGTGGAGCCAAATCTGTGTGGAAGTGGGTAGAACGCCAAAAAAACAAAGTAAAAGAAAATCAATCCTTCAAAGTTAAAATATATTCCCTAATTTTTCAATTTATATGCGGATACAAGATCTTTTGTATAGTAATTAGTACATATTATTTATTAGGGCACATGTCCAATTGCTTTAATTGGGTGTGTTATCCATGAAATATGTATGTTGCTATAATTATTAATTATTCCTGGAATTGAGCGTAGCTCATTAGGAGTAAAACTAAAGAGAAATCATTAATTAGTACTACAAAATATCAAGCTACGTCCTATTATTCATAAAAAACATAAAATAAACGAAGACTGAAATAAAATAAATGAAAAGAAGATATATAAAACTAAAAACGTTTTCCATTCCAAAATGAGCACTACGAAAGTATTTCACGTGAAGAATGTTTAAAAGTATTCCTTTAATTTCGTATTAATTTTGTCTCTTTCTTGTATTATGCCAAAATGACCATTTAATACGTTTATGAAAAATGTTATCTATTCTATTTACTTTTGTTAGTGTATTTACTTTTGTATGTTTCATTATACTTGTTTAGATTTATTAATTCTAAGTAGACCACGGAAAATTGAATGTAACTAATATCCGTATGATATATTAACGCTTATTTTAATTTAACTGACATGAATAATACTGCAGATACTACTTTCCCCATCTGCTGTTGTAAGCAGGTGTTAATTGGTTTCATATTTATCATTAGCAAGACAGTTATGAATAGTACATGATATACTTATGGAGCATGATATAACTCGTGTTCAATTCTTTTTGAATATTGTTAAGTATTTACCAGAATACTATGTCCTTAATTCACTATCTTTTATATATCCGTTTTTTAAAGACGCTGTATCTGTCAATATTCAAGACGAAAAATCTACGTGACTTAGGAAGGCTGGACGCCGAAGCTATTTCGCCAAAAATGTGAACGATTTTTACGTGGTTTTCTTAAAGACACTAAAATTTACAGACAATTAAATGTACCGATTTTAGACTTCCACGTATTTATACCCTTACTTTGTTTGGCAAAATCCGTTAACGTCCCCAAAATCAGTGTTTATATTGTTTTGAATTTAATACAAAAAGCTATCTAATTTGTTACACCCCCCCCCCACAATTAATTAAGTGAGACTTAATTAGAGGTGATGAAATGGTCCCTTCCCTGCTTCTGGAGGTTTATTATCCTCCAGGTGGTCATACGCAATTTGTAACGGCATTTTGCTATATATTTATTCAGATAAATAATTTCCTTAACTATGTAGAAACCTCACTTGTTAGCACCGAACAGTAATTGCAGTATTCTCACACTTATTCAACATACACCAATTTTCAGTATAGCATAACAAGAAAGGTAATGATTCTGAGAATTAAATATTCCCCTAAAAAGAAAACGCAACTGGAACGTATTATTTTCTTTAATCACTCCACGTGCCCTTATTGTTTAGTAGCGCTTGTCCAGTAAATCCAAGACAACATTAGGACAGCACAGTTGACTCATGTCGGGTATTTAGCAAAGCAAGACTGGCGACATTATCGGATTGTCCAGCGCAGTGTGTGGTGGTTAGTTAAAAGTCCCTGGTCTCCCGACCACTGTTCCACCTCGGTTCCGTCCCTTCAAATCCACTCGACTGCGCCATTAAAAGTTGCGGCAATCAAAGGTTGGAACGGCGGTTTTATTTATTTATACTCTTCAACCCTCTAGCAATGCTGTGAAAAAAAGCTGCCCCGAGAGAAAGCGTTTCAGCGGAATCGACAAATCGCGAATATCGGATTGACCTCGACCAGGGAACGACGGAGGAATAAAATGTTGTGTTAACGAGAGGGAACCGTCATACTTCGTTATTATTTGAAATTATGCTCTCACATAATTTTTATAAGCTTGCCAAAATATATTTTTGGATATATGAAAGACTTGTATTTGTTTCTATTCAATACAGAAATGTTTGTCGTTCATTAACAGTCCGCTGTCTTTGTGCTGTGTAATTCATTAAAATAACTCCCTGACAATTCTTTCTAAAGATAAATCTGAAGAAATGGAAATTCGACTTTTGAACGAACGTCTTTTGAAATGCAGAAAAATTCCCGATTGTTTATTCACGTATTGGTATTGGAATATTTAACGAAGATTTATGATGGCTTAAAAAAATTCCAAAGTAATTATAAAGTACGTTGTAAACTAATGAATTGAAAACTCGAGCAGTCCTTGCGTTGGGCTTTTTCACTCTAAATTTTCACAAAAGACTTTTCAGACGAAAGAAAACAAAATAATTTCTGTCGCATTTAATTGAATTTGCTTGTATAATAAATTCAGAACTCTACTTCATTGCAAATGAAAAAATTAAATTTCCTTTATTCATATTTTCCTCGCAGTGAATAAACTTCGAGCTCCATGTTTCCGCAGACAAGCATCTTAAATTCTAGCTCGAATTTTCGAGGGAAAACTCCAACTTGAGATGAATAAAGAAGAAGTGGATTTGGGGTACCTCTCTTCCGCAGGTGGAATACAAAAGGAGTCTGAGTATTTGGCGAGCAGTTCGTTGTCTGCGAAGACGGCATTGCGACTTCCATGCCAAGCACCGGCTGCCGAGGGCTTGCAAGTCGACGAAGGCTGGTAAACGACCCTGCAGCGAGAGGGGTTGGGAGAGGGTGCTGAAAGGGATGGGGTGGGGGTGGTGTTCGTGCCTGGACAACGAAAAGGCAGCCGCTGACGTGGCACTTGGTCGTAGTGGAGTATGCAACGCTTGCAGCTGCGGATGCTGCGATGCGCAGATTCTGCAGTTCGACAAGCTCTCGAAAATTCCTTCGCTTTTGGACATCGTGAACGTAACTCGATTTCTTATTTTCTTTGCGAATCTTTCGCGATTTCATAATTCTATGTATAAGATGTGCATTTGTCGTAAATTAATATTAATTCAGGGACAGATTCACATTCTGGTATTGCACGTAGTTGAGTACCATAAAAATACTACGACAGCGAGCTTTGTAATGAGTAAATATGCTGAAATCACAATGTCATTAGTTGAAATGTATGTAAACGTATGCCCATTTCTAAACTGAGAATTTGCGAGATTGTTCTACGGTTTTCTTTTATTCTACTGAAAATGTTTTAAGATTAATAAAAAATATTGGATATGATAAGTGAAGCGATAGAATGCTACGGGCTCTGAGCTAAACGACTGAGCACACGAAGTTATGAGAGTCGTGGTTACAGTAGGAGTAAGTTGTGGTTGTTCTGTGATGGTTGAACGGAGTGAGGGGAAAGGAGATTTAGCGAGGACATTAGGGATTACGTTGTCAGCCCAGTACAAGTTACGAAGCCCTGACTTGGACGTTGAGGAGCGAGGGTGTGAGGAGGGTACAGGCATCAAGTGGCTCTCGATCGTCGTGCTTGCTTAGGCTCAACGGTTTGGACGTCCACGCCACCAGCAAAAGTTCACTTCTCTACTGGCACACTTAATGACTTTTCAATCAAATCAAATATCTTTATTGTTCCATACGGATACCACATGCGCAAAAAGTTAAATACAGGCAGATATTGCAACAGAAAGGACAAATAGAAGTTAATGACGACATAATAAATAAGGAGAACAAAGATGGAAGGAGGAAACTGTTTGGATATTTACTGAAAGGATGGAAAAATTGGTGGGCACATAACAAACAATGGACGAGTGACTGATGAGTATATTAAGGACGTAACATTCATGCAGAAGAATAGGAAATGGTTTAACCCAAATGAATCAATTCTGAAATTTATAATAGGACATGGGAATGTCCATGTATATTTGGCGCGAATAGGAAAGACAGAAGAGGAGATGCGATAGCACGTAATTGACACGAGAGTGAATAGAAAGTTAATAGAAACAAAAATGAAGTATTTGATATCAGAGGAGTATTTAAATAAAGTGTGTTTAGTACTAAGAGCAGTATGGTAGAGGAATAAACATAAGACAAGATACTGAGAGACCTTCGTATTGCTATGGCTAAGGAGATGGTGTGATCAAGGTCAAAAGAAATGAAAAATGTGTTTCATGCAGATGTTACATGTTATTACGCATAGCGCTTCTAAACAGCATTTTTTCCTGCTTGTTTCGTGTCTTATTATTCATATAAGTTTATTTTCATCTCTACTCAACTTTGACACGGTTATGTACATTAATTCTGAGCCCCATCCTGGCAAGGGTGTTTCTCCGGTTTTCCTTCGGATACAGGCGGATTTTTTATACAAGTCCTCTAGCTTCCTGCTTATGGTGGCATTTATTTGAAATAATAAAATTAAGATTTAGAGTTATTTTGATAGTTAAGATTAATGAACAATATTTTCCGAATAATTTTGTTTGATAAGTATTCAAACTGATAAGTTTGAAAGAACATTTTTTTTTATTAAATACTTTGTAGGTATTCGGTTAATATTATAACATGTATTGAACTATTTTTATACTCATCTTAGAAGTGTGCTGAAATGTTAATTCTTCTCTTCGGTAAGGTCCTTGATCGGAATTCCTCGGATGATCCCTTGCTTATTTCCAAAGAATAAATTAGTTCATCGTCCTCCACGTCGTCTTATGCAGTTTGTAACAGCTTGTTTGATAATGTATTATTTATTAATATTAAATATCTAAACTAATTAGATTTACATTAGGGTCACATCAAGGCTTACATAAATCACTCTAGAATAACCTATGTGTACCCTGTTTAACGTCGTACATTTAAATATTTAATCAACTAAATCATTTTTATGACAATTTGAAATAGATTGCGCTTAGAATTTCGGAACAACAGCTCAAGACTTCAATCCTATGGAGGGTATTCACACACTTAAATTGTGCGCTTTAAAATCATAACACACGCAGGCTAAAATCACATAAATGACTTGTTAAACTAACCGTCCTAAATGTTTTTTAATTCTAAATTGTAGAATAATTATTCTATAGTATGAGAAAATATATTTATTTCTTCTGATTGCAACAGAAACGTACTTACTTACAATACTTTATTGCTTCGTCTAATTTCTGAGGATTGTAACATTATTTTAACATTACTTTCTATTTAATCCTCTTCACATTTAGAAAGTTCTTGAATACTCTTTTATTCTCAGTTATTTTGCACTTTATATGTGAATCAGTTATGAGATAATGTAATTTCAAAAAATTACTGATCTCATGAAGATTAACCCTTTCTAAGTGTCAATGTTTTTTAATAATATAATTTTCATTCTTTTGATATGATATTCTATGTAAGTTTGAACTCCTATTTTTCAAATCCTTATTTCAGAAACAAAGAATTCACAAAGTTGCTGATATTCACCATTTATTTTATCACGTTTTGTCATGTTATTAATGAACTAATTACGAATATTATTAATGTTCTCATGTCCTGTCAGAATTTTGATAAATTTATTATCTATCTGGTAACTGGACTGGATCAATCTGGATTTTTATTAATCTGGTATCAACAAAGTACACCATTTANGGGGGGGGGGGGAGTTATAGCCCCCTTAATACCCTCTCCCACCCCCATAGATCCGCTACTGGGTGTATTTATAGTGATCGACAGTAACGTCTTCCACTTATTGAGTTTTGTAAACTCTGGTCACGCTTCTCCTGTAAAGTGTCCAGTCTTGATTTAATGTACGTGCGAGACACACAGTATCATCGTAAAACAGGGACAAATAAAAAGCTTATCTACATGTGGTTGTTGATATACACGAAGAGCTTCGCGCTGTACCGGAGAATTTATGAGACAACAATCATGTACCTTAGCTAAACATATAGAGAGAACATATAGAAATGGCATTATAAAGACGTGTATGTCACTGATATAATTAAACCGTGATTTTGCCACGTGTTTCTGTAACCGATAATGCAAGTTACGAATGTGTTTGTAAAAGAATAATTTGTTAAGAAAATTTAAAAAATTAAGGAAGGTTTATAGATATTATTGAGATTCAATTATTATAATTATTGTAAGTCTCAAAAAAAATCAAGGCCCTTTTTCTATACATATCGTAATTAATCTTTCATTTTCGTAAGTATTTTCCGTATTTTTAATATACGTTTTCGATGATATTTATCTACATCATTACACTTTTTCTATTTTAGTAAGTAATAATATAAGCTAAAGTTGGCTTTGCATATACATTTATTGATTTATTTTCTTCTTCTATGCTTGATAAATATATTTTTCATTTGTCTACTACAGTTCTTGGATAGTTTTTTTTATCTTTCATACTATGTTTGGTCTTCCCATGATGTGTTTAATAAACTGTGACCGTTTTCCCATTATGTGTTTAATAAACTGTTTGCATGTAACAGGAACAACAATGTAGCTAAAATCAGCTCAACTATGTAACATTATTTCATTAATTGTATGTTGATCATAAGTATTAAATTAATTCTCTTTTTTCTTGTTTTTGCAGGTGAGTTTGATTCTCAATCCAGGAGCAAGAAGGTAAATATAGGTCAATTGAATCATTCAAGCAATTAAAAAAACGTAGCTATTAGATGGGTTTTCATAAACAATAACAATTTAGTGATTTCTTAAAGAACATAAAAATAATTTGTAGATCGATTTACTGCTAGATATTATATATATATATATATATATATATATATATATATATATATATATATATATATATATATATAACGACATAGTACTGGTCAAGGTGTGTAACACGCTTTATTAAGTGAAGGGATAAACGTGTTCAATGTTCAAAAACAACAAATTACCACAGATGTTCAAATTTCGGCTCATTAGCTGTGATACAGCCCTCGCGTCGACGTCGCGGGGATTCGCGAGACTTCAGGTAAAACGTATAAATGTGTATGCGTGCGCGTGTTTGCTTGACGTCGCTGCAAGGCCTGTATCACAGTTAATAAGCAGAACCTGGCATCTGTCGTACTTCGTTGTTGAGATTTGAACACCTGTATCACTGTCGGAATTCCCCTAATAAAGCGCTTTACACACATTTATGTCTTGTGTTCATACCGCTTTTATCTCCTTCGGGACATGTGTATCTTAGAGATTTGTTGATTCTATTCATGTGATCCATCATCTCTCAAATTTTTTTGTGTTCAGAGACATTCTGTATATTACGTGTACAAAACATTTAAACATTCAATACTAATACACAAATATTCAATACTCACTATAGCATTTTTATAAAATTAGAAGACCATAACCTTTTGTGCATGGAAGTTTTTTTTTCTTTGTGATCCTTTACGGCTCGTCGACATCGAGTAAGCACCCCCAGGGGTCTTACATCTAGTAAGTACGTGTTTGGCGAACACGGGGCCCCGAGCTGAGTTTGGCATTGCTTCCACTTACTTGTGCCATGCTCCTTCCTTTCTCTTTCCTGACCTCCCTTGGTCACCTTTTATTCTTTTCGATCCCGATGCTATTAGAGCTAGGGTATCTTTCATTTTCCACTTCTTCTCTTTCCTCTATTTCTTCTTCTTCCTTTCTCGCAGGAATCTCAGTTTCGAGTGAGTATGGGCTTGGCAAACCCACGGTTCCGAGCTGGGGACTGGTANTGAGTATGGGCTTGGCAAACCCACGGGTCCGAGCTGGGGACTGGTATTGTGCCACCAATCCTCGGACACCGTAAGCTTTGGACATGCTTCAGCGACCTCCATTGGCGCGATGGTGGAAAGTTGCATGTTTGGAAGGGCGGAGATCTTGCCTTCATTGGCCGAATCGCGAGGAAGGATTAAACCTTTATAAAAAAAACCTCAACCTCAAGGTGTGTTACGCGCCGATGAGGTGAATGAGTGTTGAGGTCAAACACTCTCTAGCGTTTCAACCTCTGGGGCAACTGCCGCACCTCAGTTGAGCAAGGCTTAGTGACGTGATGCGGGGGCTCCACGTCACTGGACATTTATTTCCTCCGCACTCGTGGGACACAATGACAGATACATCGATTCCCCTGCCTTGCGAAGTGGGCGAGTCGCAAGGTAAGTACTCCGCCTCAGGGTTTTTGAAGCGGCCGAGGGTTGACAGCCCTCCCACTTCAGAAAACTCAGTAAAGACAAAGTCACAGAGCATTCCCTATGAGAATGTTTACGTTGTTATGAGTCGTATAGACGGGACACTTGAAAAAGTGTCCCCATTCTATATTTTTAAGGGTTTGGAAGGTCTTGTTGGTACACTAAAAACCATTAAAAGGCTGAGAAATGGTACCATGCTGCTTGAGACAAACACAAGCAAACAAGCTTTAAAGCTTCTGGAATGTACCAAGCTTGGCGAGTTCCCTGTAAAGTGCGAACTCCATGCTGCACTTAATCGCAGCAAGGGGGTCGTAAGTTGCAGGGACATTATGGAAATGGCAACAGACGATCTTGTTGCAGAATGGAAGGCTGACAATGTAGTTGAGGTCAGTCAAATATTGAGGAAGGTAAATGGTGTTCTCGTGAAGACCAGTTCCTTCATCATTACATTTGACTGTCCTAAATTACCAAAGGAACTAAAGGCTGGATGGCTGAACCTGCCGGTCCGTCCCTTTATTCCGAATCCTCTGCGCTGTTTCAAGTGTCAGAGGTTTGGACACACGACAACATCGTGTAAGGGACGTGATACTTGCGGAAAGTGCGCAAAGGAGGCACACGAACCCGGCGTCTCATGCCCAGGGCCTGCAAAGTGCATTAATTGCACAGGCAGTCACCCGGTATGGAGCAGGGAGTGTGTCGCCTTTCTTGAAGAAAAGAATATTCAGGAAATTAAAACTACGGAGAAGATCCCGTACGGTGAAGCGCGGAAGAAATACAGGGCTTTACACCTTTTATTTTCTACCAGTTACTCCACCGCAGCCAAGACTCCAAAACAGATGAAGAACGTATCTGTTCAGGCCGATTTCACTGACGTGTCTACGACAACGTCGTGCACATGTCTGTGTAAATGCGGCAATAAAAATGACTCAGCCCTTCCCGAAAAAACCAAAGCAACATCAACAGCTCGTCCATCGACTACAAAATTGACAAGTAATATTAAACCTTTAACTAAGACTCAAAATAAGACAAAGCTTGGTTCTAGGGCTAAACCCCTGAACCCTGTAAACATTTCAAAACACAGTACAACACCAAGCAAGAAATCGCACAGACGTAAAAAGAACGTCTCTGTGCTTTCTTCTTCGGAGTCAGAACGTGTATTGTCCGATGGTGACGCGGAAATACACGTTCACGAACCTGACCCCGGAGACTCCAAACACTAATGGCTTCCATACTTGAGTGGAACCTTAATGTCTATAGAACACAACGTGAAGAGTTACAACTCTTAGCGCGTCGTAATCCGATATGTATCTGCCTACAAGAGACACACCTTACACCAGAACACTCACCTTCTCTGCGAGGATACAGCAGCTTCAGATATGACGACACCACGGGAGATCGAGCAAGAGGTGGAGTTGCCGTGTTTGTTAGAAACACAATCCTCTGCTCACCTGTTCTCCTACAAACTCACATCCAGGCTATAGCAGTTAAAATTCATATAGACCCATCTATGACCGTGTGTTCTATATATCTTCCTCTGACACGAGATTTTTCGGAAAACTCCCTCAGAGATTTAATTCATCAGCTTCCTCGACTATTCCTTCTCCTTGGAGATTTCAACGCCCACAGTGTATTGTGGGGCTCGTCGAGCAATTGCCCCAGGGGCCGACTGCTGAATTGTCTCTTTGAGGGAGAAGATTTATGCTTAATGAACACCGGGGAGATGACCCACTTCGCTTTTGGCACGGGGTCATGGACTGCTATAGACCTATCGGTTTGCTCCCCTGAAGTTGCTGATATCTTTCAATGGAAGGTAGAAGATGATCTGCTTGGTAGCGACCATCATCCTATCTGGTTGTCGTTGCAGGAACGTGCGACTATTCCCGAAAGCAAGCCACAGAAATGGATTCTCAGTAAGGCTAATTGGACACAGTACCGTTCCCTGTCTGTCTTCAGAGAAACGGGTAGTGTCCAAGAGAGGGTCGACCATCTGACCCAGGTGATTCATCACGCCGCTGAAGAATCCATTCCGAGAACATCCATTTTTCCGCGAAGACCTCACGTCCCCTGGTGGAATGACGCATGTCGCTCCGCCATTCGGGCAAGACGAAGAGCATTGCGGAGATTTAAGGCTAGTCCATCTCCGGAAAACCTCGCCGCATATCGGATTGCTAGAGCAAAAGCGCGCAGAACTATACGCTTATACGCTTGCAGAAGTGAAATTCAGGAGGGATGTTATGCTCAAGTGAATCTGATGTGATTTTTCGAGAGATTCATTCGATTTTTCGTGGAAGATACGATTTCGAGCTAGCTGACTTGTATTTTTCGACGATCTGAGATGTTCATTTGTCTCATTGCTCAGATCTACGATTTTTCGAAAAGTCATTCGACTTTTAGATTCTCAGATTTTTCGACAAGTTCATTCGATATTTTCGAATTGAGACTTAGGAGTTTTTGGTGGTCACGATGTTGAACACTTTAACGCCTAGTCGGCACTCAGTTTTCGACTTCAGATTCTGAGAATCTGATCAAACATTATTTGGAGAATTATTTCACTTAGTGGACTTTTCCCGAGTTGTTGTTAGCCACCATTTGAGTCGTGTTACGATGTTTATGGTGCGTACTTCGCCTGATGTCATCCAGGACGCTTAGTTCGGTGAGACATTCGCTTTCGTTGGAATACGGCATTCATGACGGGGTTTTCCGGCACGCCAGTTCGAAGAACGGAGTTCTCTCCCGAGAATTGGTGACGTCATCCGCCATGAGTCGCTGGAGCGAGGTCTGAGGCTTCCAGAGATGTCAGTGCCCTTCCACTTAACTATGAATTGGTCAATCCACTGAGTGAAGTATTGTAATATTGGTTGCATCCAACGCCTGTTGTCATGCGCTTTTGCGAGAAGAGGACCAGTGTGGTATTGGTTGTTGATAAGGATCCAAAAACTTTTGATCTTTATGATTAGTAAAAAAGGGGCTAGTCATAAAAGCAGAATGCATTTTATTTTCGGTTTTCAATGTAAATGTAGATGTGTCTCAGGAAACAAAAAGTTGTTTGTAAATTCAGTGTCGTTGTATTCGTTTTATTGAAAAAATGAGTTCCATTTTGGTTATAAATTTAAATTGTTTAAATGCTTATTGTTGTTTAGAAACCTAACCCGGCAGTAAAGTCAGTGATCTTTGTATTTTGTATGTCCGGTAATAGCGTGTTTTTGGGGGTTGCATGAGGGTTTTCATAAAGTATGGTTTCATGATGTTAATTAAAATTAATG
>NNCF01128937.1:142017-165273 GCA_002313205.1 Laupala kohalensis | reverse complement strand
TCCCCGCGTGTGGGACTCGCCGAAAGACTCAGCCATACCCACTAAAAACCCTCCTGCATTACAACTTAAAACACAAATTCCAATATATCTCATGCCTTTTACTAAAAAACACTTAAAAAAAAAGAAGAAGAAGAGGAAAGAGGAAAATGAAAGATACCCTAGCCCTAATAGCGTCGGGATCGAAAAGAACAAGAGGTGACCAAGGGAGGTCAGAAAAGAGAAAGGAAGGAGCATGGCACAAGTAAGTGGAAGTAATGCCAGACTCAGCTCGGGGCCCCGTGTTCGCCAAACACGTACTTACTAGATGTAAGTCCCCTGGGGGGTATATTTAAAATAAAACCTCTGTACTTGAATCATAGGAACTTGACATCAGTAACAAAGTAATCTAATCTTTTTTCGGCTTCTCTTCCTTTTTTTTTATATCATACATTTAATACTTTCCTCTCATTCTTGGAAAGTAGCTGTTCTACCTCAAAATGACACCACACAGCTGACCGCCACTTTTAATCCCTGCAACATCTCCGAGCGAATGAACTAAGATAAAATGAAATTTTATTAAAAATTTCAGACTCTCGTCTTATGTAAAAGAAACTTGAAATGTTAAATTAAATATTTTATAAAGTGCTGAAATGACACTACAAACCTTTCCTAGTCAAAAACAGATTTGATGTTCATTTATTTATACGTGCGTATATATTTTCAAGAAAAAATATATTTGGTAAGAGATAATTACACTAATTACCATAAAACATGTGCACAAATTATATCAATTAAAAACATTTCATTCAAATCATTTTAGCATGTTACTTAATTCCTTCATTAGTTATCAATTATATACGAACTTCAGAGTAACTTCAGTAGTGTGTTATTCGCTACAAAGTTGCCAAAAGGGTATTCAACGTTTTATATTTCCACTATTACGTTCGCTTACAAGAAACTACCATGTTGATACATTTCAATATTTAATATATTTAATATTGTACACTAAGTTACGTATAATTATCATAGTTAAAACAATACCCTAAAATGGATGACATACTAGAGTCAGATGAAATACTAGACGAAACTACAGGGCGTCCTGCTACAATCCCAGCGTGATATTTAAATAGAACTCAAAGAAAGAGATAATATTCAATAATGATTTAACATAATCATAGATGAATTGTTATTTTCTATGTATTAGATATGATTTATGTATTAATATTAAAATATATTTTTAGAGAAGAAACAATCATATAAAATGCCAAAAGGTCAACAAAACTTCACGGCGGGTACCACATTCGATTCCAATTATTCAATTTAAAACAAGTTGGTGTTAGGTTTGCTTTCAAATAATAATAGCAATTTTATACATAATTGTCATCACTGAAGTAAAATATTAAATGTACATATTCTGAGACCAAATACTGGAAGTGTGAAATATTTATTTTTAACTTCTAAAAACAACTTATCTGGTGTGAATTTTAGAAAATGCTTTCAAATATCTGAATATTTTAAATGTTTCTCATATATGGTATACGTGTATAATGATTTCAAAAATTAATGGTTATTTGAAACTAGCAGATTAACCAGCGTATAATGTCGTGGACGCTTTTGCAGAACTCTTTGAGGTGAACAATACTGTCATTCATAATTGTCACCCATCTCCAATCATTTAGGCAGCGTAAGCTAATAGAGCGAATTTTTTTCCGTCTTCGTGGACAGTTATTGTCGAAAGTCAGTTTCTATCTTACCTTCTCTCGCAGTTTTAAATAAACGTTAACCTATGTTCTTCCTGAACAATTAAACTGCGTTCTTTCCAATCATCACGAACTGTTCTGTGGTTTTGTTGTGATAAGGTAGCAAACGCTCTTTCGCGATTTGCATTTATATATTAGAATGGATAAGAGTGAAAATAAAATTTATTCTTCTACTTATAACAAATACCATTACAAGTATGTTCCATGTAACCAATAATAGTTACGTTTCCCCTTTATTTTGTCGCATTAAATTAACATTATCAATTTTATTTGTAACACAATTTTCTCTGAATGAAAATGTCTAGTGAAGACAGCTCCCTTGGGTAATTCCAGAAAATCCGTCGCACCGACCAGAGACCTTTGCGGCACACCAACACTTCTCTTGTTGCTCTTCGCAAGGCTCACGAAAGATTTCCGGCCTTAATCTCTTTTTTCTGGAGTGCGATCGATTCGTGGATCTACGGCTGCCGTTGTCTAAGTCCTTGACGACGACGCTCGTGTGGCGAGGACAAGTGAGCAACGCAGAGCGCTCGGTTGCTTGGCGACGAGCGAAGAAAGAGAATAAGCACACAATCACCTCGGAGTCGTTTCCAAACATTATGCACTATTTCAATCTCTCACCTTTCCATTTTTACTGTATACCTTTGAAACGTTTTAAATCACATACACCTGGTCAAGTAAGATTCAGATTTTATAAGAAAAACTTCAATTTTCCCATTTTTGTAACTATTACTTCCACATCACAAACTAATATACAAAGAAGGAATCGGACATAATTATTATAATTACTATCGCATTGTGTGAAAAGCGTTATTATCATAGGATCAGTAGATCGTTGGATAAACTTATTAACGAAGTAATTATTAAAAGTTTGTATTATTGTTTGTGTGTATTATCATGTATAATTTCCTGTTTAATTAAATTCAATTGTTCTGATAGTAATAGTCACCTGATTATATTATTAACCCTGAAGAAGGTTTCAAATAAAAAACGAAACGTTGGCGAGTTATTAAGATATTGTTTTTATTGACCAAGCCCTCACGATACTATTTCAAATAGATTTAGATATACAAAAATCATCCATAATTTTGAAGCTCAACCGATACTAAAAAAGTGCATCTAATGAGCATCCTCTTTTCCACAAGACGTATTTTGTGAGACAGAACTGACGTTGTCTTCTAACGAGTGGAGACTCACTTTCATTTAGCCACGTGTTCCTCTTTACGAAATAGATGCCACTCCTTTTTAATCAATTAGATCTCTCCTCCTCACTTGATAAGAGAATTACAGCTCATTGATTGTGGACTAAAGTGTTTTGATCTAATTATCACTCCTCTGTAAGGTGTGTGTCCTATCCATTAAAGACATTGTACGTATACCGTGAAAATTACATGTTACATTAAAATGTTTGAAATATGAAACAGGAGTCCGTAATTATCTGGTGGAGAATACGAGATCAATAATGATTTCTAAATTCAAAAATAGAAATAAAACAGTCATTATTTGATGACATCAGATCCTCAAGTTAGCTCTTCCATGTAACCATTACGACTTGGTGCAATTAACCGCCGTATTTCATTATTGTACCGCTACAAAACAACCTGGAGTGAAGGGTAGATTTGAATAAGATTCGATATCACTGAACAATATGTGACAAAGAAGGTCAACATGACAAAAGGAGTCAATTTTTCAGTAATAAAGTCAATTTCATATTTAGAAATCAATTGAGTAACAGGAATCATCTGCAAATTACTGATCAAGGTGTATGGTACCGATTTGCAAATAGTATTGAGGAAAATTACGTTTGTCAGGAAATTATAATTTTTTAATTTATCAGAATTTTATAAAAAAGGGAGTCTCATTTACATTTTACGCTAGTAAGCAAAACAAGGGACTATTTGATTTTGGCACCTTTAGTTGTTAATCTCAGGAAAACCATTATCAGGATGGCGAAATAATATCAGGTGATATTCAAATATTCGCTTTTCATACCACATTAGTACTCCGATTATGGGATACAGTAATATTGGAGTATTTATGTTTTACAGCAAATTCATCGATATATCTAAAAGAGAGGATCGCAAAATATTGTATTACATGTTTTTTTAATTGGGGATTTAGGGCTCGCCGACATCAAGGTCATTAAAGACCTTTCTATTCCATGCTTCAGAGTAAATCAAGTAAAACTTTCTAATTTTCAAACGAATATAAAGAAATAATAAACTTTCTTGAAATAAAACAAAGCCAGATATTTTTACTGAAACTAAATGTTGGAGTTCAAAAAATATTTTATTTTCTAGATAATATAAAAGCGTATCTGAATTCAGTATTTATCAATTTAACAGTTAACAATAATAAATCTAGCTATCGTGGTAGAGTACATTCGATGTAGCAGGTAATCAGGTTGCGCTAGATTTGAGAAAGGAAGAGAGAAGTCATTAATGGGAAACTAGGACACGGACAGAGCACCATTAATTTATGGAGAGAAAGTGATCGATCCACGACCGGTCCAAGTGGATGCAAGAGAGACGTATCACCAGCAACCAACCCAATCAGCTTGTCCAGTGTTTTCCTGGTATGATTAAGGAACTGGCCTGAATTCTCCATTGTTATCGAGCGTTTTGGTAATTCAAATTGGAAATGGTTGGAAATTCTTATTTCAATCCAACCTTAATCCTGTGAGTTGAGTTTTAAGGTTTCTTATCGTTCAGAGTAAATCTGCATTTGTCTCATGAGATCTTCTGTAGCACTTNAGTAAATCTGCATTTGTCTCATGAGATCTTCTGTAGCACTTGAGATGTTTGCCCCAAGCGCATCCAAATGTCTTCTTTCCCACTGACCCCTGCACATTAGCATCTAAAGCTATTTCGCTTCGGGGCCCCAACCACCCCAACAGAGGCTTCAGGAGGGGAGGGGAGCCAGAGAGTACCGACGCACGTGATCGGTTCACACAGAGAGCCGAGCTTCCCATTATACCACTGTAGAGTGGAGTTAATATCTGAACCACAATTTTTTAGTTAATCATCACCTTACTTTCCTTGTGCCGTGGTAAGGCCACGACCTAATTGATCATACTTGAGTATATTGTATGTACTTGAACTTCGTATTTTGCTTTTGAACTCGCGCTAAGATTTAGGAATGTCTGTGTTGAGAATTTGAACTATTATTTAGTGTCTCCAAGATAGCACTAGTGTCATCCTTATCTTTTGTATCAGACTCTTCCGTTACGTGGTTCGATTTCCGACCAGCCGCCTCGCGAAAGCGCCACAAACAACCCCCAAACTATGGACACGCTCTCCTTGAGACTTATTTCCGATATAAGAAAGTCATACATACATACATACATACATACATACATACATACATACATACATACATACATACATACATGATAATCCGTATTATGATCAAGTGGGTCTTCGGTAAGGGAATAATTGTCTGAGGGAACACCACGGCATTGTCGTTGATGATATTAAAAAAAGGGATTTTTCTGGAGTGCGCTGTTTATGATTGTAATAATTATACTTTCAAATTATTAACGTAAACAGTCTTTTTCGGTCTAAATATATATTTCAATTATTTCTTCAATGTTTTTCGCTTTCGTCAGGTGATACATGAATAATACAGTTTCCTAGTAACAAGTCATCAATAAAATTATATAACATAAACAGAGAAAACGTAAAAACAATTAATAAAAAAAGCAGAAACCATCCACAAAATTATCTTGTTGTTCAGACATTTTGTGTTGATGTTGGGTTAAGAGTGTGTGAAGATTTTGAAACTTTCCATTTTCCGTTCGTTTATAAACTATTTTATCCATATTATACGCAGAGATTTACCATGTTATAGGAAAAATTTAACGTAAGGAAATATCAAAGATAATTAACTGTTTTCCCACTCAAACAAGTTCTCAAAATACAGTTTGAGAATTTATATATCTGTGCCAGAATTAGGAAAATCTCATTTCTCATAATGTTACGAGGAAATGTGGGGATAGACGGAAAATTATAACAAGTTATTATCCCGTACTCATCGTTAAACTTCAAAATTTTTTAACTCTCAGTATGATCTTACAACAAATTGTATATATTGCAAATGAAAGGTTCAAGAGGTATAATTTTTTTAGCTTATATATGTTTACGTATATTTTTTTAAATATAATTTATAAAATGATACATTTTAAATATAATTTATAAAATGTTCATCAATTATTTACTTTTTGGACCTTAAATACGCATTACATGCAAGTTGTTTACTACATGTGTTTCAACGTGTTAATTAATAGCAACCCCTAATTATTGTAAATACAAGGAAGAATGAGAGTATTGGCACGTAGCGTGGGTGTTAGGGCTCAGTCATTAAAAGAACCGGAAGGAAGTGGAGAAAGACGGAGGTGACGATGGGATGCGCAGCACGTGCTGCAATACGTGCTCTGGAAACTGATTGTCGCTTTCCGTCGTCCTGTCGTTTTGGGGTTTCTGAAAACAGCGAGTCGGCGACCGAGTCGGAAAAGCGTAATGTGGAGAGTTGTGCGAAATGTTCGAAATGAATCCAATGTGCGTGAAAAGAATAAGGTAATGATGTGTAGGAAGAAACAAATTTACTTTACTTAAAAACACCCATGTCATACAAGCTAACTACCTCATATTTTGAAGATTTTTTTCCGTATCAGTTAGAAATATTCCTCTTTTTCATAAATGTTTGTAATACAATAGATTAATATTTATTATGAACTAACGAAGAAATTTAAAATATTGTTTAAAATACAAAGAAACATTTCAATCATTTATTCCGCTAAATGTTATTTCTCACACCAGTATTATTTATTTATTTATGTAATTCTGTAGAACCTCGACACCAAATTCTAATTTTCTTAATTTATCAACGTGTCAGTCGTATCCGACTCATTTTTAAGTTTTTTTATTTTTTTCTGTTATCATCTCGTATTTCCACAGAAAACACTCACACATCCAAAATTAACTCTTTTTCGTGTATATCCGAAGGATAAACAACAGACGATGTGGAATTCCGGACCAAGATCTCACTAGTGAGTGGAGGATTCTTTTGGAAATAAATAATTTCATGACTTTCATTCTAAACGAAGACTTTCCCAAGTTAACATCAGTACTTAAATTTGAATTCAAAATGTCAATATCAAAAAATCGTGGACTTCCACATCAATTAACTTCTTATTTAAAAGATAGATATCAACTGGTCGAAATATACTATACTAAAAATAAAATACTTCAGCGTTGTCTTTCAGGAACAAAGCCACTTACTTGCGGAGTACCCCAAGGATCAATTCTCGACCCTATACTTTTTTTATTGTATGTGAACGACATGTCATCATCCACATCAGATTGCAAAATGGTTCTTTTTGCTGATGACACTAATTTACTGTGTAAGCACGCCAATGCTCAAAACGTCCTCCACGTGGTCATACGCAGTTTGTACTGTTTGACAATAAATTTATTATTACGCAAAGAAGAACTGCTAACTCACTTTACTTAATATTTTTAAATCACGTAATTATAGTGTTAAAATGTTATTAATCATAATATTTTGGTGTTAGCCAGAATTTTATTTTGAAAGACTGCATAACGTTCTTTGTACACCATATCCATTCATAAGCAAGATTAAAGTAATGGATCAAGAACCTTAATTGACTTAATAAGATACCATAGAAACTCGAATATTTGGTATATTTCAATGATCCCCAGGTATAAGAAAGTAGAAGCATATCCCTCTGTAAATCTCGGAAATATGAATATGTTTCGTACAGTGTAATTTCAAACTGCTTAAAATTTCCTTCCACTTCCCCTAGTCTTATCCCCCACGAGAGAATACGGTCCATATCTCAGAAACCTTTGATATACATCAGGACGACGTACNACGGTCCATATCTCAGAAACCTTTGATATACATCAGGACGACGTACCCAGAGGTGAATTACGGGCAGCCGTGTGCTCTTCATACGTCATGACTCGTCCGGAAGGTCTGAACTCAGCACAACGAAGCGTCAACTTGAGTAGCCTTTTAGGTGAAGCCTCCCGAAAGAGCGGTCGTCGTGCTTTCATCTGTGGAGGTGAGCGGCGCTTTTCAAAGTACATGCCGTCCGTAGGGAGTTCCCCTTTTGCATTGGCGAAAGCAAAGACCGGAATTTAATGTTCGAGTAGTGAAGTTTTTGTAGCGACGTAACTACCTGTCTGTACAGACCTGCTATAGACCCGTGATTTTCTGTCATTTGCTCATTAATTGCGTTCATATTATCATTCGTACTAGTTTTCCCGTGTGAAGTTTTCCAGTTCACAAAAATAGGTAAGGAAGTCTGAGTTTCGCATCAAAATAATGAATGTAGATCGTGTTGAATTCAGTTAAAATTTCTTGAATACTTGTTTATCTTTATACCCATTTCCGTTCCATTTTCTTTTTCTATAATTTTTACTTAATCTGTTAATTCATTTTTACTTAATCTGTTATTTTTGTTTTACGAAATCGTGTTTGCATTTATTCTTGAATCGTACTATGTTATTCCCCATACTATATATGTGAGTTGGAGACTGTCTTATTGCAATTATTTGTGGGCTGTAATGACCAATTACAAGGTTTCGCAATTCCACCACCTTTGATAGTGACGTCATCAAGTTTATGCAACTTCCCAACTTCAATACCATCTATTTTCCATAACGTTATAAATCTATTATTATCTTAAAATTAATATTTAGTCTGGTACTTGTTTAAAATTCATGCGATCTTTCTGTTAAATTAAAATATTGACTTTGATTTAGTGAAATCAATAATAGAAAGCTATTCAAGTATAACACAGCAATGAATTGCGATCCAAACATGAAGGTTATGTATTCATTTACTCCGTATTTCATTAAAATTGTTAATAAAGAAACAGACAAAGACAAACAATCTTCGTTATATTGTGTCACATTAAATTATAATTAAAAATAAATGAGGTAATCACCGAATTCCGCGAACTGACAGACCATACGAAGCAAAATTAAGAGTTAGTAGTTTTTTCCGCAATGGACTAAGTCCTATATATTATTTAACTCACGGAATTCATCTGGCGTCACCCGGATGTTTAAATGGGTATTTTCCTAGCCATTTCACACGATTTCACCAGTTTGATTAGTATACATCAAATAATTCAGATTTGCATGCTTAGCAAACACACGTACAAATATTTTTTAAAAACGATAAGAAGCAATCAAATCAAAAAAGAATTTAAAATAATGAAAAATAAAGTATTATTAAATGTGGAAAAAAATTGATAAATTTAAATTTCTTTATATCACAATAGTGTGAACTAATATCCACCTTTGCATAAACTGGAAAGTTTTTAACTTTAATTTTGAATAGATTTTGTTCTGAATTTAGTAATTTAATGTATTCTTTTAATTTTTCTTGAAGATAGTTCTTTAAAATCAAAGTAATATTTCTATATTTTCAAATAATGCTGATAATGTGATAACCTTAAATCAGGAGAAAATGGCGACGAGTCGGGAATCGAACTCGGGATCTTGCCTCGATCGCAGGGGTGTTAACCACTACACCACCCTTTCACCTTCAGACCTAAACCCCGGAAGACCTGGGTGGAAATGGTGTACGGTTGTGGAAGGCGACACGGAAGAAATATGTACATAATGCTAATAATATTTGCCCAATGAATATTTTGACTAGATGATTCTTGTAAATAACTTACTAGTTCAACTAAGGCGACAGATACAACCCTTTCTTAAAATATTTCCACTGTTTTTTTAGGTTTGATAAAGATACAAATATTGCTGAAAACGTTATTCTCTAGCTATATAACATCATGATTTATAGGCGTGAGGCAACGGAAGAAAGATGTAGTCAGAGAAAAAGAGGAAATTTCAGATAAAATTTAATTGAGTAATGTAACGCATCTAAACTACTTTCGTTAACTTTGGATAGATACTGTATAACTAAGTGATAATAAATACAAAGAAATATGAACATGAAGGGCTTGTACTGACTTTTTGAAGTGTAATTTACGTCTGTTAGAGACATCATTGAGTAATACTTATTTAATGAATATGGTCCTATTTTTTTTTTTGCTATTCTTTACAACACCAGTGACCTTCTTGAAAAAAATACCGAATTTCTTTTAGCTGGAAAGACAAACAACACATGGATTTTCATAATAATTTCAGTTAGTTCGACCCATGAGGAAAATATTGAGATTCTTAAAAAAAAAATCCTGAGAATTTTAAATCTCTACACTATGGATCCAGTATGAATTCTTTGATGATTCGTATGTGAAATATATTTGCATGACTCATTCTGTATTTGCATGTATCTCAAATCAAATAATATGAATATTTAAACTTTAATATTAAATAATATGAACTTTGTCCCTCTCTCGCTAATAGCGGCCAATTAAAAACGCTTAATTATAAGTAATCATGATCTTCCAGTTTAGCATTTCAAATTAGGAAACAAAATCATTTCTTCGTGATTTTGATAAAATTTATTCGTCGACACATTGTGAAATGTCTCCAATGGTATTCATAGAATATATTGAAAGTCAAACTTAAAATATATTTTTTTAATAAATCACTGAATTCGAATAAACCTTCCATTATTATTTTTATAAAAGTTGAGCAAGTATTTATTTTGGTGACACAGGTAAACAGGTTAAATAGATATTCAGGTTTATGTAGGTAAAGGAGTCAAATGCTTACTGGGAGACAGGTTTTGATGGTATTTTGAAAGTTGATGGCTAGTACAACTTGAGTACTACTCCGGAGTTGAATGTTCAACTGTAAAAGATAACAGTATATTCCCTCAAACGTACCTGAAATGGTCCACGTATCAAATGCTATCTTCACTTCCAAGTCGCTGTCTCCTTCCCCATAAAACACGGATTCAGTTGGAACATCTGCGGACGTTGCACAAGGGATGGGAAAAATCGGATGTGTGAATTCTTCTCTCCTAGTTGGCTGAAATTCATTGGAGATTTTGGTGATAAACTTATTTTAACCTCGAATTACTTTCCATCACCATTATAAAAGAGATAAAAATAATTCATATATAAAAAATAATTGTGTTGTCTATATCTGACACATTACTAGGTTATCAACATTACGTCCTTACCGTAAAAGTTGATAATTTAATAATAAGTTGACTTAAAATATATTATTAAACTCGACTCAGAATTCATTTTACAGGTCATGATATAATTAAATACCAAAATAATACTTGAGATAATTCCTGTTCTTTAAGATTCATGATGATTTATACAAACTCTCGACGTTTTTCTCACTCTCCCTTTTCTGTTTGCAGCTTCTTTCTGCCAACTCTTCACAACAACTCAGTATTAGTAAACATACTCGTATTTGAAGTTTCTTCTGCCGTGAAAAAGGTCATAGATGTCGCGAAAATCTTGAATGACTTATTCAAGGAAAACACAATACTTATTTTAGAAATTGCTTTCAAGGAAGGTGTAAGAAAACAAATTAGTGTTTTTAGACTTCGCTTGATGACAGTTGATTTTTCTTTGAATTTAAAAAAGTACAATGGGTTATCTTTTTACAAATTAATCGAATTATTCATGAATTTACTAACCTATGTTTAGTTCAGACGTTTCTATTTCATCCTTCATAGGTATTTTTATTAATGACTTTCAAAACTATTCGTTAGTTAATTCAACGTGACGTTCTTTAAGATTACAAAAATTACGTTATTTAAGTTTCCAAAATATTATACAACATATACATGACCTTATTCTTATTAAAATTTATTTCAAGTTATTATATCAGGTTTAACATTAATAAATCAATTCATTTTAGAAGACGTTTTGACATATTCATTGTATAGTACTCAACACATCATATAAAAATCTTTTCCCGTCCAAAAAAGGTAGAGATAGAAAAAACCATCGACCAATGTCATCATTCAGTAGACGGAACTTCCAATACCTCACTATATCCAGCGACCAATGGATCCCATCCATTCCTCTCGAAAGACGCATTCTCACTCGTTCCCCAAGAGACCCCCATCACAGAGAATGTCCCCGAGTCCCTCCCACTCTTCAGGAACATCGTCAGTAGCTGCTGCGTCTCCAACAGCGAAGTTCCTTCTTCCTCTCACATCAGCGCTGTCGCTTCCGTCTGGAAACAGCGAGAGCTCTTCCATAAAACAAGATGCTTCTCTGAGATAAGACGCGTCTTGCACTCCCTCTCGCTTCTGAGCCGCTGCAGTCGATGCTCTCCTTACGTGACATCGAAAATTGGGCGCTGTGTCCCCAGAGAACATTCTAAATCTACTCAAGGCACCCAGGATTCAACCGTTCTCGACTTGCAGTTACATGGTCTCTTCTTATATTGACAATTCCTTTACAAATAACACACAACAATTGATAAAACAAAACTATGACATAAACCTGCACAGTTTATAGGATCGGTTTCAACGTGTCCAAATGCCGCTATGAAGTTTTCTTTTTTTTGCTTTCTCATATACGTAGTATATAGAAAGTATTCTAATCATTAAAAAATTCGAAAACGAGACTTTTGCGGAAATATCCGTTTTGGTGATCTCTGATTCTGAAAATAGTTTTTGGCATACCGTCCGTCCGTCTGTCCGTCTGTCTGTCTGTCTGTGCACAGCGATTCTGAGTAAATGGGTGAATCAATTTAATTCATATTTCGTATTAACGATAGATTTTACTTGTTGCCGATACACGTCCTCTGATTTTGTTTTTGCTTTAAAACAATGGTTACTTCACATGAAGGTCAANTTGCCGATACACGTCCTCTGATTTTGTTTTTGCTTTAAAACAAAGGTTACTTCACATGAAGGTCAAAGTACATTTTTGAATATTTTCTAAAACTGGTTCAACGATTTTGCTTAAATTGTCTGTACGTAAAGTACAATTAGTATGCATCTAATCCGTATTAGCGGTATTTCGCTTGAAAGTTTGGTATAGACGCAGTTAAATAATTTTTATCTGCTACATTCACGCATTTGTTTACTATTTCAAGAACCTTGAATATTATTTAACATGGATGAAGCAGAGGTAGAGTAAATTAATATTCTGAATATTTATTTTACTTTCAAATCTCTAATAAAAGACACTTAGAAGTTGAATTATTGGCTTTGAGCCCGACGAAAATGTNATACGGAGCAAATGAAAAAGCTTTCATTTATTTTTTCATGACGTATTTTCTCCCAATGAAATGTCGCTGCAAGTAACAATCAATCACGACCATCTCCAATTCTTATAATATTTTCACTCAATGCGTTATGAGATTTCAGTTCGAATTGCTATAGTGTCAAGAGTATAAATCGAGTTATTTAAAATAGTAAGTCATTAAGTTTTCCGTTGTGTTTTAATTTTCTGTTTTATATTTTTACATCTTTCTATCTTTCTGTCTTTAATTTTCAGTCATTATTAATTTTAAATTATCTTGAGTTTGTTTTTTAATTTTCATAGAATTTAGAGAAAAATATTACTTGTTCAAATCTTATATAAAGTTTGAGTTATCCGTTTTATTTGAGTGTATTGTTTCTTTTATTCCATATCCTAGGAAAAGTAATTTCCAGATAAATATAAAGAAAATGACAGTAAATTAGTGTCGTACTTGATCACCTGACGATGGCGTAAATCCACGTCGAAACGTAGTGACCTCTTCACAAAAAATAAAAATATTATTCGTCTATAAAAGTGTTTAATTATTTATTTAATTAGTATCGTATATTTTATGACATTTGGCTTACTTTTCCTAGGTGTGTGGAATCATCTATGTTGTATTGTTACGAAAAACTGTTTATACTCGTAGAATTCTGTCTATTAGTGAGCCGTGGCTGCATTAATAGATAATATTAAACATACACACTCTTTCTACCCTGTTGAGTTCATTTTTTGAGTCGTGTTTAATGCAAATATTGCATACATATTCAATGCAATAAAGAGTACTACGATGAATGATGCCTAATAGCTTTTAACAGCTAATAGCTAATACGAGATTTAAACTCTTCTGATTACCATGGCAATGTCCCTAGAAACATGTACGCAAAGAATAAATATTATATTTTCACACTGATAATTTTACAATTTTTTTACAATGAACCCGAAAATTTTATATGAAGCGAAGAGATATACTGGGAAATTACTTAAAATTTGAAGAAATATATCAAATCAATAAGTTGGAATAAAAATATATCACGTAGTACAAAGTGATTCTTCTTGAAAGTATACGTATAGGTATAATAAAATAATTTATCAATAACGCTCAACTTCAACAGGATACTACTTCAAAAGACATTTTCTTACTTATGCTTAAATTAAATGCACTACATTACGACAGAAAAAGAAAAAAAACGTCAGGAAAATAATTTAAAATAGATCGTTTCATTCATGTTACGTAGGTTATGCATCATAAAAAATATTATATTTATATACTTCTTCTTGTCAATATTATATTGAAAACTGAGAAACGTTTATATGAAAGTAAATGCAATGGTTTTGCACCACTAGTTTTCATTTGTTTATTTTTAACCACGTCTACATCTTTCGACATTATTCAGAATAGAATATTCTTTCTTAACGAGTCCATGTTCTGTGGTGTAAGTAATTACTATCTTGTTGTCTCCATCTTTTAACATCCTCTCAATATGTTTCATTCCCACATCTTTTTTATATACTCTCTATATCTATATCTTATTTCTGTGTTTATTAAACTACTTCCTATTTCCAGAACGAAATCTGTCTTCATTTAAGCTATATATTGAGCACTTTCTGCTCCAAAAATCGGGCAGTTCCAAAATATGTGTTCTCTCGCCTCCTTCCTCTCCCTACACGCACGCACATCACTATATCAAGGACAAATCTCTTGAGGTATGTTTTCATATCCACGAGCCCTGTCGTGAACTCTGCCTCTGCAGGGTCTCAACGAAATCATTTTCTACGCTTCTCCAGAAATCTAACATCATGTATGAAATCCTCTCTGAAGTGGACGTGATTTGAAAATGGATAAAGTATACACTTCAATTACGTTTCAGCTCGGTGATAAAAAAATATCTGTTCACAATATGGCCAGTATTGTCAATGTAAAGTCGCGGAATTGATAAATGACTTATGGTCAAATATTTCCATAGAGCATAAATGATATTTGAAGGGAATGATTAGTACAAAATTCCCGAAATTAGAGTAGAGTTAAAGAGAGGGAAGCTTTGAGGCAACAAAAATTGGGTTTTGTGTCTCAAGGAGAGATAGAAAGAAATTCTAAACCTACTCAAGACACATGTCATTAAACCATTTTCGATCTAGAGTTGCATGGTTTCATCTCAAATCAACAATTCCTTTTAAGATAATACATAAAAATTGATAAACTATGACATAAACGATCACAATTTATTCTATCGGTTCCAACCTAGGAACGTGTACGTGGAAGTGATAGGTGGAATTATATATTAATTACTTATATATTATTATTATAATTACTTCAATTATATATTTCAGCTGGGCAACAGAAGAAAAAACTAGTCAAAGCTATAGACGCTATTGTCGAAACAAAATCACCCAATAAATGAAAGATATCGATTTAATATCTTGTATTTCCTGAAGATGGAGATGGTATATGTATGGAATGATTGGTACAAATTTCCCATAAATCAGATGAGGGAACATGTTGGAGAAAGCAATGTATTATGACATTGAGTGTTCTGTCCTCGTTGCATAACAATTTCCGAGTTGTGTCAATACATCAAATGTTTCCTAGTCGATTGGTTTAACTCTTTTACGTTTATTCTTGGGAAACGAAGTTAATATTGAAATAATTATAAGTAAATATATAATTAAAGTTAATATTCATCTTTGTAGATGTATCTCATATTCAAGCTCCTTCATTATAATTTCGTTAACACTCAAATACACGTGACGGAAGCAGTTATTACGTGTTTCCTGTTTGCCGTTATGAACGTCATTAGCGATGAAAGCGACATAATCGTAACTGCTCTATGCATTTCGCCTCAGGTATATTTTGGTTCACTGCATTGTCGCTAAACAAGTAGAAAAACTGTTTGTATAGAAACCTCGTATTATAACATACCCTATTATAACTTCCAACTTTAATAACGGAGTCTTGAAAAATTGAGGTCGTAGTAATAATAATATAATATAATAATAATGTAATAATCATCATGTCATTGTTTTCTTAAGATTTTCATCACATGTGCAAACGTTTATTTTTTCAGTTCAATCGTATTTAAAGGTACAATAATTTAACCTGATATATAATACACATTTTATAGCTAACTATTGAACATTATTTATGTACATCCTCCTGCATTACGCCCTTATAATAAATATTTGATATAAATGAAGCTTTTATTAACAGTCTGTTTGCAAACCCCTTCTGGTAAGTTAAAAAGAGAAATAATGTCTTGCAAGTGTTGACAAATTGTCAAAATGATGACCAATAATACATAACAAACTATTGTTCTAATTCAACCTGTATAGTAAAATGAAAGATACGAATAAATTGGAAAAACATTTCAAAAAACTTGAACTCAAAGGACATGCAAATTCAATGTGAGTGTGAATCATTTCAGTGAAGAAAGTTCTGATTTTCTTATTGTGAACACGCTTGATTCTACAGCTGAGGATGAATACACAAGCATGACGTGGAAACAAGATTTGCTGCACGAGGTTCACGGAAATTCTTCTCCATTCACTTGAGTTGACGTGTTCTTCCTTGTGCGAGAAGTCAACCGGAATGGTGATATGCTCCGTGTTAGCATACACTTTTTTAAACAAGCATAAAAAACAATATTTCCCCTAATTAATACAATGTATTCTTAAAGTAAAAAATTAAGTGAGCAAAAATTCCAGTAATAAATATTATCGTCCAATTTTTTATCATTGTATGAAATGAAATATGTACTTTATTCTGTACGTTTAAGAACTTTTGAAATTGGTTTTATCCTTCATTTCAATTTTAACAAAAAAAAGTTATTTCCATGGCTTCAATAGAGTTTCAAAAATGAGCAATTTTTTATTTTACATTTTATGAAGATTATTGATTTCATAAATTGAATAAATTTTATGTTTACAATTGATTGCGAGAGTAGTCAGAAAGATAAACTGGACGGATAGACACAATGAATATTTGAAAGTTTAGCATGCTCTTGTCTATGTGTTGTAGAGGGTCGCTAAAAAAAGATTTTTCGAAAGTCGGATTCCCAACGGGTAACTTTTACCGATATTTTTCGAATTGTTATTAAATATTATGAACTAAGGTTATTGTTATTCATACTAAGGTATATTAATCATTAAGGTTATTGTATGAAAACGTGCTGTTTTTACCGAAAAATATACGGCAAAAGGTAAAACGTATCACAACAGCAAAAACGCCTGTGCAAAAAAAGGGTAGGGTAGGCTAGCGATAATACATTTATTTTATTTATTTATTACATGGTGAAGGTCCAGTTATTTGACCCGCTCTTCCATCTAAACTTCGGTGACAGTGACAATATAAAGACGACAGAAGGAACAACTTTAAATACTTGCAGCTGAAGTCTTTGAAGGTAACGTAGATATTTAGTTCCACTGCAAACCATAAATTCATCTACCTAACTACAACTACGAGGGGGTTCAATAAACGTAGATATAGTGTTCCTAAGGAGACTAAGGCCCGATACACCCATACGTTTTGTGACGCTGCGTCAAAGATGTGCTTAACCATAGTGGAATAAGACAAGGTGTGTCCGTCCGGGGCATGCGCAGTGCAAGCCAATCATATGTAAGACATTTTTCGAAGCGGGTGTATTAGGATATCGCTTGAAGCGTACAACTCAGTCAAACATAATACATAAATCTGAACAGCAACTTTAACTTCCCTCTAAAAATTTGTTGCGTTTCATTGGTTGGCCAATGTCCCCTCCACCTCGTTGCACAATGGGACACGTTGTCTTATTCCATTATGAAGCTGAACAGTCTCGGACGCTGCGGCGTCGGGACAGATGTGTTCACACCGCTCAATGGACGTCAATGTAGTCTCACGGATTTCGTCGTCCATCAACGATGCAGTAAAAATCATACTCTGGTTTTTCAAAAAGGAGGGGGCAAGCTCTTGACTTACGAAGACAAAAAGAGATACAACCTTTCATTTTTGCGATAGGTGCACAGAAAGTTGGCACAAACACACACCAATGAAATTCGTTTCATGAAAAAAAACATCTTAATTTTTTGTATTTCAAAATTAATTCATAAAAGTTTATAATTCACAATATATTCCCTCCGGGGCATACACCTTTTACAGTCACGCGAGTAGGCAAATTAGAGTGTATAATTATAAATGATTGTAATGATTGTACATTATAATCAAATTGATTACGGACTTAGTAACGTAATTTAGCCACAAAAATCAGCTTTGGATTGAGATAAAAACAAACAAAATGTTCCTCATTTTGTCCGTTATATTGCACTCTGCCTAATTTGAAGATATTAGTCGGAGAGTTCATCAAAAACGTTACCACTCTGTCAGAATGCGTGCACCGGATCTAAACGCTCTCTCTGCACGCACTGATACAGTTTCAACATAAATACAAAATGAATTCTAAAAATTGAAGAAGATAAGGGAACAAGTTTTTAACGCAACACATTTTTATACTTCATTCATTAAACTCTCCGAAACAAGATAGATTTTGGTAAGAAAATTGGCTTTCATTTATTAAAATAATTTTTCAAAATGATGGAATGGAATGTAAAAATTATAAAGACAATAATTATTAGGGTCAACGATGGAAATATGGTAGACTGACAATTCACGAATTAAAACAGCACAGAGTGTATTGTAAGTACAAAAATACATGATAAATTAAATGGCGTTTCTATGTTGCTCATTGTTTTATTGGTAAAAAAGCTTTTTCAGCTGCATAGCAACCATCGTCAGTAACATACACTGAGTATTGAGGAATATTTTTGGCGAAAGCTTTATACCAATAAAACAATGAGCAACATAGAAACGCCATTTAATTTATCATGCTTTGATAATGTTGCTAAAGCTCCACAATTACCAAGTAAAAAAATACAGTTAACATAAAATATTTCTCAGTACTTCGTAAATAACATGAACACATCCACCTCTTACTATACTCGTACATCACAGGTACAAAACCGACTTTTGTTTCACAACATAAATATCCTTTCTGATGTGACATCACTTCGCAACCTTATATTTTGGGGCAAACAGGATTCTTCTCGTTGGTGAGATTACGTTTTATCTCCTTTTTAGATATTTATCTACACAGTTACACCTCTCCCGAAACTTCTAGGTTCAACTCGCTCTGTCAAACAGCACCATCAACAAGCTACGTGTTACGAGACTTGAAGCTTTCTCCACAACAACGATAGAAATGTTCTTGAACTTTTCATTAAAGCTAAGATAAGCATTCTTCCAAGTGAAATGACATGTTAATAGCGATTCAAGAGCTAAAAAAGAGAAAAATTGTGACGAGTATTTTCTTTTATTAATTGAGTCAAAATTAAACTGTCTGCTAAACATGCGGGTAGTTTTCTTTGTTGCTTATATTGAGAAGAGTAGACACGAAATATTATCGTTAGTATTACAATCAACCTGGAATGGGCCCCTGCACACAAGGGAATAACAGGAAACGAAGAAATAGGTACGGCCTCAAAAGCTGCAACTTCATTCGCTGAAATAGAAAATGGAATTAATATTAAGAAACTACTCAGGTCAACAATTTTAAAATAATGTGAATGAAAATGAAAATCAAACCATACCAAATTATGTCTTGTGAGAAAATCGAATTCAGAAGGTGTTTTCCCTACATTCATCTTGGGAAGAAGAGTTAAAACTATTTTGACTGTGTTGCGGATTGGTCTCTTCAACCTCAGTCGCACCCACATGATGAAGAAGACAGACCCAGAACCTTGTCCCCTTTCTAGAGACAGTGTCGACCCTCCCTCCCCCCCCGTCACATCTTGCAGTGCCCAGAGTTTAGAAATGAAAGGTATTCATTAAATATCGCAAATGATATTTCTAATGTATGCGAAACGCCATACGGTGCTACTTCTTTCAAAATCATCACAATTCGACCAACTGATTTAAAGTGGACTCATTTTCAAGTTTATTAGTCTATTATTAAATTTGTTTTTATTTCAATATGTATTCTGTTATTGTGTTTGTTGTTAATGATTACTTTTTAATTAGTGTAACAATTGAATCAATCATATCCAGTGCTTTTCTTTCATTCAATAAAACAATCTTTTTTTATTGGGGTTTTAGGGCTCGCCAACGTTTAGGTCATTAGAGCCCTTTATAATTAAACAATTAATTCATATAACTGCTACATTTCCTGTGACATTAAAAAGCTATCTTGAGTGGATAAATAAAACAAGAGTTATTCAGAATGATGTATGGTATTTTTAAGTACTCTGATAAAGCCATTTTTAAACATACACTCACCAAAACTGCTTTAAATAACTAAAACATTTCATTTTATTGCATAATAAATATTCTTTCTCGGGTCACGCGGATAATATCCACGCTAGTAACAGCGATTGGGAATCAAAAGTGGGGTGCAAAAAAAAATAATGACAATTTTCAATAACATGACATTTTCTGCATATTTCCACTAAGTACGATTTAAATAATAAAATAAATCAAAGAAAAGACCATTGGTGATTACCACATCATGGAAGGTGAAAGTCTTTAAATAATTTCCCGTTTTAAACGGTTATAACGAAATTTTTATATTTCCTTAATATTAAGAAAATTTAATTTAATTTCTTTAAAAAGTGGGGAGGGGCTGCCCCTTCCGCGCCCCCCTAATCACCGCCTCTGATCTAGTTTTTGCCAAACTCGTCGTAGAGAACCTGGTGTAACTAATTTCATAACATTACATATGCGAGTTTTTAGGTCATCCACGTTGTTTCGTAGCAGTGTACATACATATTGACATTTATAAAATCCCCAACACAAAAATGTCACACAGTGTGACATCCCGTTATCTCAGTGGTGAAACACACAGCACGTTGTCGTTGGGCGATTAGGAATCCGAATGTTCAGGAAATAACGCACTTTCATATTCCAGGAAGGCGAATCACCGTCCTGTAGAAAGACAAAGTCATTCGAGTCTTCCTCTAAGTGTAGAAACAACCACAACTCTTGTATATTAAGATATTAGTTATAATATTTTGTAAGGAAAAAGAAATAACCATATAATTTCGTCTCCAAAGTTGTACAAAACACATTTAAATTAAAAACTTTAAAATACTATAAAACTTCTTTAAAATATATTCCGTTTTTATCATGCAGTGCAGTATTAAAACTCAATTTTCAAGTTTTGAGTTTACGGTGTGTGGAAGTGATCTAACTATCTGATACCGATTCAGTGAGTGAGTTATACATTGCAACTTACATAATGTTAGATAAGACACACGGTATTTAAAATTTTATCACTTAATTACTTACTTGAATATAGGAATACGATCGCGTCAAATGTTTTTTTCAAAACATGTTCTATTTTCTAATCTCGTAAATTTTTCTTCAAAGAAAGTAATTACCTAACAGCATAGTTGAGTGGTTAGAGATTATGAGAAAGGAAATGGTGTTTTATGATCTTCCACAATAATTTTGGCCGCAAGCAAAACCATAAACTAGAGACATCGCTGTGGTGAGTATTTTCACTTTAACCAAACAGTGATTTAACTCCAGGGACATTTACCTTTGAAATCTTTCCTTATCTTTAGACATTAATTAATTGCCGAAACAAAATGTTTTCGCCTTCTTTCTTAATAAAAATTCTTATGAAAGTGTTTAATTATGTCCCTTCATGACAAAGTACTGTCATAATACCTGCGACTTAGCTCCCGAGAATTTAGAGATATAAACGTTAATTATTTCTTATGTACCGTTTGGTATGTTGTAAAAATATTATCAATATTGGTGGTTTTATTGTTGTTGCTTCGTTTTCATTAATATTCCTACTTTTTTCTGATATAATTAAGAAGAAAAGGTATTTCGATATTACGAACTGATAGACTGGAAATTCATCATCGATTGATATTATATTTTGTTAACAGTTCCTTCGAATTCTTCAAAATACCCGAGATGAAACATAGGTTTCAACAGGCAGCAACGCGTTTTTTAAAGAACGTCCAAATAGAAAGTGCCAAACATAATCTAAGTCTCTCTGTAAAATATCAATGTGTGACTAAATTAATTCTTCATGCTAAATAATAAAGACTTCTTGCAATACGGAATTCATAAAACGATTTATAGGAAGGTAGATATAGGAGTATCAGATTTCAGAGCCATCCTCGTCGTCACCTTGTATGTACAATCGCCGGATTTACTCGTAGCGTGTATTGTGTGTTATGTTTTCCTGTAGCCTAGACTCAACAATATGGGTGCATAGATTACCTTACTGTTGCTTACATTTTAAAATATTAAGATTTCTTTCACACTCCTCTCGCCGTAAAAGCGGCAAAGATGTCTACTACATAATGTTTGGCTGGTTTGAATGTAACAATAATTGTTTAAGCAGCCACATATGTACAAATATGTCTTGTATTTACACTATCTACGTACTCGCTGCTTTTTTGTGTAAATTTTATGATTCGAGTAATTAACTAGTTCATTTCATTACTATTGCTATAATGATGAATACCTGATCATGATAACCCTGGGGTAAATATATTTTACCAGAGATACTTGTATATAAATATTATCAATATACTAATGTAGAAAAACATAATTGTGATTGTGCACATATTTGTGGATTTTTGTTACGTTTACATGTATTAATCACAAAATGTTATTCTAATGTAATTAACGTAGTTTTAGTATACGATGGTGGAGACTGTATTACATCCAAATTGATAACTTTTACTTTTCCGAGTAAGTTTTATCTATGATCTTTTTATACTGATTAATTACAAATGTGAGTTATATGGGTTGATTTTTGTTGTTTTCATTAATGTTTCTTATAATGTGAATATAAAAAAATGTGTTATTTGGGTTCGTTTGAGTCGAAAAACTTTTGTAAGATCTGTTCATTTTGGTATATTCATCAGTCATTTTGGTAATTTCATTCCGTCCTATCCATCACCCCCTTTTAAGTGTCGGGTTGTTGTACATCGCGGCGCCTGAGAGCGTCCTGGAGACGACTGTCTGCAAGACAACTATGAACGGAATGTAATTTGCGCTGTCAAGTTCTCGCGTAGTCGAGTGCTTCTCTGAAATATGACCCACTAAGCGATGTCTCGTTTCACTGTACCATTCTCAACGTTCAAGAAAGTCTAAGACGAAGAACTACGGAAAATTTGTGTTACGGTCGGTAATAGTGTATATGTTACCGTGAAAGACCGAAATTGGAGAATGTCGACTTTCATCGGTTAATGTCAACATTCACATAGTCACTTCGTGTATGTCTGAAATATTTGCTAAGTACCTTACAATAAAGAACTATATTAACAATATATTCTCGTCTACTATCACATTCCATATATATATAT
>NNCF01128937.1:122187-133052 GCA_002313205.1 Laupala kohalensis | reverse complement strand
TACACAATGCTCGTGGTCCCTCTGAAGTCAACATAGTTATTTTATTATTTGGTATGGGAATGTTGTTCTCATAATCCTTATATTTTAAACAAGAAACAGAAAAACATAAAATCAAATTAATCGAATATCATGTTTCAAAAAAATGCATTTTTAGGGAAAACTCGATTTTTGTTAAAACAATAATTAACCCTAAAATATTCCCAAAATTATTTAAAATACCATAAAAACATGCTGAAATTTCTTGTGTTAATATTGTAGAGGTAATATTCCTTAAAATTTTCATTTGTAATACAAAAAAGTGAAGACGTGCTTGGTAAATTCTTGAGTGTTTAACGCTTATGGTTTAATTGTGTTTTGTTGTTAAATTTTGTGAGATTAACTTAAAGTGAGATTAAATGACTCATACAAACTTATGACTTGGTTCAAAGTCAGTTGAAAATGCGTCAACCTTACTTGACCTATTCAAAAGAGAGTTGAGAGCTCGCGTGCGACTTTTTTATGCCTATTATACAAAGTGTCGCAGAAATCCAGGAAGAAAATTTGAGAGGTGATAGAGAACATTAATAGGAACAAAAAATCTACACATCTTGGCTCGGTTGTATACATTATCTCTGTACCCCATCTCCTGGCCGGGGTTTTCTCCGGCTTTCCTCCGGGTGGTGACGGATTTTTCACAGGTGGGAATGTTATTTAATACTTTTGTTATTATTATTTTTGAATTTTTGACTGCACGTTATATCTACGATTCATTTCAGAATAATGAATTGATAAAAGTTCGTATTTAATTACAAAAACATTTATAAACATGAAATGCGGCATTGCCCTTGGACCGCTGATTGGGATTGATGGGATGGTCCTTTGGTTGTTTCCGGAGAGTAACTTAGTTTATTATCCCCCACGTGCTCATAAGCAGTTGGCAACTGCTTTTTTGACAATAAAGTTTGTTATTATTATTGTCATATTATCATGGGCTGCACATTTCCGGAAACATTTCCCGAAGAAGATAAAATGACGCCAAGACAGAGTAAGAACCTTATGACTCCAATACAGGAAGGCGCGTAAAGAGCTTTATAAAGGGAATTGAGAATGTGATACAGATGTTCAATGTTCAAATCCAACGAATTGAAACAGTCATTCAAACGTCTACCCAATAACGGCGATTCAGGCCTCGCACCGTTGTTGCTTGTATTAGCACGTATGTTCTACCTGATTCTGGTGATGTCGGTCCGAGGTCTGTATCGCTGCTAATAGGCCTAAAGTTTAACACTGTTTTAATTCATTGTTGCTGTTATATTTCGAGTAGCTATGTCACTTCCTCTGTTCATCTTAGCAAGCGCTTTACACACCTTTCTACCGTCGACAGCGGTGGTATAGTGGCAGCGTCTTCGCTACCTCGATACCGTTGAGCGGGAGAGCGTGGGTTCAAACCCTGCTCGGTCGAACTACGATCCCCTAGCCTGCTCCAGACAAATGTCGGTTCGGTGCCATAAGTTGCCTGGCAACGCACCATCTCTCCTTCCTAATTTCCTTACCCAAGTCAAACGGTTAGGTGGAAGAGCAGGCCTCAAGGCATTAAATAAATAAATGTCTTCTTACTCTGTCTTTTACTATAATTTTGTCTCCTTCGGGAAACATTTCCAGACACGTGAAGCTTAATGATTTTTTGTTCCTATGAATGTTCTCTATCGTCAATTTTGTTACGTGTTCTGGGACACTCTGTGTATAGAACTTATATATACACCCCAATATTAATCAGTCGTGTATAGCAAATTGAAAGTAAGCTACTACTTAATGGGATGTACTTAATCCACACTGACTCCCAGGCCTACATAGCCTGATGTAAACCAAGTACCGGAGCTATACTGGGGTCAAACCTGCCTGAGCGAGATGCTGCCCTATATCTCCTCCTTCTACAGCCGAGGTGTAATACTCGCAATTGCAGAGCTGTACCCTCCATGAAACCCTTGAGCACCTTCGTGGACTTTTGTGGAACACTCTGATATTTAGCTCTACTCAGTTGTTTAATCATCGTGCATTAATCCATCTCCATTTCTTGCGTTATTAAAGACTTCTCTATTTATACAATAATTTCTAACAATCTTCAATAGCGTGTCACGAAATTAAAGATATTTCTCTTTTCTGAGTATAGTGATAATACAACTCTCCTTTAATATTAGATATATGTCGGCGTCATTCAATTTGTGAAGCAGAGAGTAATATTCTCGCTGGAGCAATATACGAGCTCGCTGAGTTTGCTCTGTGCCATGTGCTAGCTACCGCTTTGAATGGCGGTGTCGACTTCTAACGAAATGAACTTTGTCCACATTGGGAGAGCTAACAGAACAAAAGGAATCTGAATAAATGAGAAATCATCCAGGAGGGAAATACACATTCCCTTCTAAGAGCGGGGGTGTGAGACATCAAGTTTAATAAAATAATATTAGAGGAATGGTAAATAAGTATCAAATTGGAGATGGGATTATAAATAAAATCTTTAGATTTCGTGTCTTTACAACTGAATGTAATATAAGATTCACCAGATGGTGTTTGTATTCGCTATTAGTGCCCGCCAAGTGATCAGAATACCATGTGTCAATGTGTCTTAAAAATATTCTCGTACCTAATTTTAAGTCGTAGGAATAAGAGAGAGATAAAACATAATATGAGCGAATATCCAGGATGTAAAGCTCGTTGGGTAACTATTGACCTGTACCGACATGTTGCTAATTCTCCATTGGTCACTTCACGCGAATCATTCTTCCACTAAAGCAATTTATTTTCCACCATTTGTAGCTACAGTGACTCGTATTTGGGGATGGTTATTAATAAGGGCAGATTCAGCTCCCATTATTTTACATTTTGTTTCTTTTATTATATTTTTATAATAGAATTATTGTATCAGACTAGTACACAATAGCTGCGATGCTATAGTGACAATACGTTGCTGTGCAGTTGATGTTTTATTATACGTGGATTCATCCAGGATCTTCTTCTTCTTCTCATCAATCGTTAAAAAATTATAAAACATTTTCATCCTCATTTCTTGCTAGCGTCGCACCAGTTGAAAACAGACTGAAAAATCTAGAGAAAAGAACATGTCGAAGAGATTCTGCACAGATAGCAAAAGTTTAGCGATCCATGAACAAGATCTTCTGCTTCAACATCCGGACTCACAGTTATCGAGCCAATAAATTTCCCCCAGTTGAGTGGCTTTCGTACCGACTCATGAAAGACCGGCACCTCATCGACATGTTTCCATTGGAAATCCGAGCTGAAACCTCATTTCAGATAGAAGGCATTGTCACAGTCTAATAAAAGCAAAAAAAGTGAATACATTATTTGTATGGTCATTGGTGCACATCTTTCTTGAAAGCTATATCTAAGTGAAGCGAAAAAGCTTTATTAATATCAAGTCCCTCTAAAATATTTTTCTTTAATTTTTCTGACAAAATATAAATAAAAATGTACTCATATGTTTCACGAGAAATCGCGTATAAGAAACTGAACTAATTAAATTAATTTAATTATTGTAGACTTACGACCTTTAATTTGTTGTACCACCTGACGACGACTAAACATTGTTTACTTTAAATCACAAATATATACTGTTCGTTAATTAAAGGTTAATTAAAAGTCTATTATTATTCATTTAATTTGATTATATAATGGACGTTAATTGTAGTAGTAAGTGAACTAATCATGTTGTTAGGCAGAGAGGTAGCTTCAAAACATGAATTACAGGGTCTGAATGCTACATACTCAAATGCATCATTTCGTATGCATCATTAATTATAATATTAATTACATTAAAAAATAAATTTTGATATTTATGTTTGCTTTCCAGCGAGTTCAGTACTTACATAGCTTCACATTAACCTTAAAAATTACCGTAAGGTCTTGAAAATACCATTATACTGATCATAAATATCGATAGTAGATATGTGACGATGAGTAATCTACAAATACTGCTTCATAATATCAGGTATGCATTTCGAAACTTCTTGAAATCACGAAGTCGCAAAATACAATTTGATCTAATTACGCAGTGGCTTATAAATAAGCTGTTTTTATTAATTTGCAAAATACACTCCTATGAAAGTTTATGCAGCTCTAAGAATAAATAAATTGACGACCCACGGAGTGGACAACTAACGTCATTATACAGATTATATGCATATTCTTCGCAAGTTTATATAACGCTTTTTGTTACCGAGATAGTGTAAAGCAAGCAGACTATATACAGGAGTAGAAACTTATTGAGTAGGGGTATATATGAAAAACGTCGTCAGTTGGGAAGTACAAACTCGTCATGAGCGCCGTCAGACGGTGATATTTGAACTAATTCAACTGGCTTAAAAGATCCGATTCTCTCAATCCTACGCATGTAAAATAGCCAAACGTATAACTCTTTTACCGCGAAGTGGTTAAACTTTCCTGCAAGAAAATGGAAATGTAAACAGTTACAATCAATGTGACTATATTGAGATTAAATGGGATTTAACCCATAATCCCCAAGAGCGGGTTATTGTATTTCCCGCTCCGTTCGCCGCGACAGCGCACGCGGTTCACCGGCGAAGCTCCGCGCCGGCGGACAGCGGAGCGTGACCCCATGCTGCCAATGGCGAGAAGGCGGTGAGGCGGCGGAGGTGGCGTCGAACAGATGTGAGTGACTAGGGAAGAGAAAGAGGCATTCACTCGTCAGATGATGGTCGGCGCGAACCTATGCTTTTGGTCGCTCATCAGAGACTGGTTAGCCCGAGAATAAGCTTTTCCTCACTCGTCAGAGGTTGGTCGGCACGAACATGCTCTCCAGCACGGAGCGGGAAATACAATAACCCGCTCGTGGAGATTATGGGTGAGATCCCATTTAGTCTCAATATAGTCACCTTGATTGTAACTGTTTGCTTTTCCATTTTCCTTTCAGGAAAGTTTAACCACTTCGCGGTAAAAGAGTTATACGGTTGGCTATTTTACATGCATTTTTGTTGCTTGTATTTTTTCCTCTATCTCGCTTTTTTTGTACTATTTTCTTGTGATGTGAACGTGTATTAAATGTTGGATAATGTGTTGAAGCGGGTTTTTCCCCGGTCCCTCCACACGTTGTCATCAGTAGCTCCTTCAGCTCCCCTGTAGAGCGGAGGATTCTGACCCCCTCCCTAAAACCAGAGAGAGAGAGTTCTTCGGACTCGCCGGCTACACCGGGTGTGGCGGGAGTGTGTCGTGTTAAGTCACAATACAGTCTCCTTGGTTACAATGCATGATTAGGATTGAGAGAATAGGATTTTTTAAACCAGTTGAATTAGTTCCAATGTAACCGTCTGGTGGCGCTGATGACGGGCTCGTCTTCCCAACTGACGGTTTTCGTACATATCGAACCCTACCCCCAACTAAAGAAGTTTCCACTCCTGCATATAGTCTCCTTGGTGTAAAGATAGTAAGCACCGACCAGCCATTATTTTGTATTATGTGTTACTAACTAAATTCATGCTAGGAAATTATGGTACTCCGTTATCCGCTAAAAGATAATAAATCACTTAATCGTAGCTTTTATAATAATAATATGAATCTTTTAAACCGGCTCAATCATGGCGTCCTGCAATGCCCAGGCTGATGAGTTACATGGTATCAGTGTATCGTTGACCGGTTTGGTTGCGTTGACTTTATTTCAGCTAGTGGATTATTTACGACTTGTAACGAAGTGCGTTATTGAGATCATATTAATTTTACTGTATCAAATTAATATGAACTTAACGTTACTATATATTCACTGTGGTGTCACGTGATATTTTTATAGTCTATATGATATTGACAACTAAATATATGAATTGTAGGTATAATTTAAACATAACCTATAATAAATGCATGATTGGGACCAATTTAACATTATGGTAGCTTGGACAATTTGTTATGTATTTGGTAATGATTTAAAATGTAACTTTTAATTGTTGAAATTAACACAATGATTGGTAGTGCATCCTATATTATTTAATTTTAAGATACATTTCCAACAATGCTGGTAAAATACTACATACGGTAATATTAATAAACACAGTTTGGATGCATTCCAACTTGTTTTTTTTTATTGTATCCCTGTCCTCTCCCAGGTTTTATTATAATTATAATTATCCATTAATTATAATTATCTTTCATTAAAAGTAACCGTATTGCTAATATTAATGGTTCTCTTATAAAGGTTCTCTAGGCTTTTTTCTAGGGGCGCGCTTATTAAAACAAGAAATCGTGAGTTTAGTGTTATTTCAATTCTTATGATTTATAAATAGAATAATCTATAGTTCGATAATAATTCGTACATATAAAATATTTTTTTGTGTTAAATTACAAACATGTCGATATTCTATTAGTAACATGAAGCTAACTTTTTATCTTCTCTAAAAATACTTGCTGAAATTTTTCAATCCGCCTCTGCCTTAAGGCCCTTGATCTGAATTGATGAGATGGTCCCTTGCTTACTTCCGGAAAGTAAATTAGTTTATTGTCCTCCACGTGGTCATTCGCAGTTTTTACTGCTTTTTGACAATAAATTTATATTGATATTGATGAATGAACATGTTAACAAAGATACTTCTCCTTTCACCGGCCGGCCCACGAGACCGGAGTTGCCAAGCGTTACAGTCCAGTCTGGCAATTGTAGGAGGTCATGACTATGTATTTCAATATATATTACCTGAGTAAATAGAATCGCCACATAATAATAAAAAAAAATTATGCGAGCAAAATTGATGGTACTCAGGTGAGAGATAATAAAACACTTAAGCGTAGCTTTGACATAAATACCGTGAATCTTTTAAACACGCTGAATTTCAAGGTAATGACGCATANAGCGTAGCTTTGACATAAATACCGTGAATCTTTTAAACACGCTGAATTTCAAGGTAATGACGCATGTTTAATGGAAAACACCCAATGCCCGTAGTATTGAGTAATTCTTCTCTCAGATGCAGACTATATATCTGAAGAGGAGGTTCGAGAACATTTATCAAGGACGACAGTACGTTTCCAAACAATCGCATCTCAGATCTAGTTGAAAAAAGCAGTAATTCGATATCGATTCCTAGAATTAATTCGTCTGTCAACGTTGGTGAGAATCGTCTTCTTCACGGACTGCTATCACGTCCAACTCCGTAGAGCCGCACAGTGGGAGGAAGAAGGGTTTCGTTGAAAATTTTCCATTACGTCAGTATACGAGTACTTGAAGTCAGTATTCGTTATTTATTAAAACATCTTGGTTTTGAATGATTCCCTTTTTGAATGATGAAATACGTTTCTTTAAATGTGCAAGGTTCTGTTAAAAGAGTATCTCTTTAGAACCCCAACAAAATATAAATGAGACAAGAAGGTAACAAGTTAAAATATTAAGTAGCTTAATAACCTAGATATATAGTAAATTTTCACCTAATGGTAAAGTTGTACATTTGATACAGTAAGAAGAACGCAGGTTTTTACAATTTATCCCTGGCATTTTACAGCTTATTGAAATTATTTAAATAACTCAATTGCTTTGGTTTTACTCAAATACTAGACTCATTTCACTCAGTCTGTTCTTTCTTGTAACTATACTTGTATTTTTGATACAAAAATGTGTTTGATGTAGGAAAGAGTTTATTTATGAAGGACTATTAACATTTATCTGTTGACGACTCGAACTACTGCCGGTCCAAGTACATCCAGTCGTTGGATCCTTCGAGTCTCGCTCGTACTGGTTTTCTGCTCGCACTGGACAATCGACCAAATAGAAAAGTAATGGAACTCTCTTATGCATTTCTGAATCATTACAGTCAGTTTAGTTCATTACAATCACCCGAGAAAAGAGAATGAAGGACCGGATATCCTTCGTATTTCTAGAATTTTAATAATTAATTTTGAATTCAAATATTCATTGATTTACACTCAGGAAAATTAGTCATACACATAAACTGCTTATTTATTTATTTTAATAATATAAGTGCACATTCATTAACCCCTCCAAATGCAAATTCTGTTTACTATTCCGTAGGAATTTGGGAACGTCTGTTGCCATGTTGTTAACTATTACTTTACACTACAAGGTTAGAGTATCGAACTCCATTATTTCCGGAATGCAGGACGCCTAACTTCCTCATTTCGTTTGAACGAACAACGAATCGAACCAGACCTCTCCTGTTACGAAGGAGGTAAAGGTTTTAGTGTACTCTGTTGCGTGCATATTAGCACCAGTTTAATTCCATTTGAATACTATCTAACTTTTGACGCAAAAATACACGTTTTGTGCCACTGTATAGCGCCCGCATCCCCCAGTGACCGTAACATCCATTCGTGGCTTCCCTTGGGACTTGGCATCATCTTCGTTCTGACCTCTTCCTTCGTCTTGTCCACCATTCCCTTCCACCCTTCTACCGAAAAGTTTCCCTCCTCCTTTCTACACGTACATCCTCCGTCAATTCACTCTGAGTGCACCCCAACCGTGTTAGACCCTCGTCTTCCCTTCCCTGCTAGACTTGTCGTCTCTACCTTGGTCTGCGCCTTTGTGTCACTGGCGTCGTCGTTAATTATGTCTGGCGCCGTAAGGAGCGCTCAGCATCGAGCAACGGAAGACGGGATGGAAGGATGATGGAAAGGAGACGTGTTGAAAAGACGGGGGTGGAGTTGTGTTGGATACTGGATTCATGAGTCCAGAGATGTGCTGAAGAAAGCGAAAGCGAGAAATGTTTGATCATCGGTCATCAAAGGAAATCGAAAAGAAACAGAGACGACGTACACCGAAGAAGAGAGAATAAGAAAGAGGAAAACGGATTAAATGAAGGGCAAGAAGTTGAAATTACTAATACATTCTCGTTATACTTGAACATGAACGACAACCTGCATTTGACACTTCTATCGAGCTTAAACTCGGATAAAAGATACCCATGAACTTTTTTTTCCCATCTTTTCGAATTACTTCGAACGTATTACTTTTTAACTTCCGTCAGCATATATTAAGAAAAGTATTTCAGAAATTGATATTGCATTATATTTTAGTAATTGAATCTGCAATAGTTTGTTGGCTACCTCAAGACAACTTTGTTAATGTTAATAAATTATAACTTGTTCTTTATTTGTTGTGGTAGATTGTAGGGGTAGTATCCCTTCCTCAAGTTCATCTTGTAACGAAAATTTTAAAAAAGTATTTTTAAGTTTTAATTAATATTTATACACTCTAGTAAAGAATTATCCAAAGAGTGCAGTATTGCTCATCAAGTCCTTATTTCGTTCTCCACAATGTACGTATGTATCTCGTTTCGGCCAGCTAAGGACCACGAATGACGAGTGCCAGTAAGGCTCAGTTTTTGTGTGAGTTTACTCACTAGACACATCGTGAATTTTACCGAGATCGGAGGAACAGCATCTAGATAGGATCCAGATTGCTGTATCCGAGCATTACAACTGCGGTTGTTAGCCGCAGAGGGCGGTTGTTAGTGGGTGAACTTTCCATACATCACAGCTATTTAAACTGAGACATGGAAATGAAAAGTTATAAATTTTATCTTGCCTCCCCTGGGAATCAAACCCGGAATGACGTGGTGACGAGCGATCACGCTGACACCGTAGCCACGGTGTGGACTTTGTTCTTCATAATATTCATAATTTCTTATCATACGTGATATTGTCCATTCCTTCTCCACAAGAGTATTCATCCGTTTCTATTTGAGATATTTCTTAAAAATAAACATTAGATTTCGTGTCCAATGGGATATTGGGACTAAACCATTTCATCCTTTTCAGCACATATGTTTTTTTATTAATTCGTATAATCATGTCCCTTTCGTACTATGTTCCCATCGCTTTTGCCAATTTACAGTGTTCTACATGTAATTTCATTTTTCCTCTTCTCCTTGCTTATGTAAAAAATCAATCCCAAATCAAGGAGGATTTCGTACTTGCCAGCTTCTACTTTACTCAATGGTTGCATCAATCAAACGGGCACAACATCCCAAAACCCACTTCCTTTACACGCCACTCACTGGCCCTGGTGATTCTCTGTAATAGAGACGCAGTTCAAAATTAAATCTAGGTCCCTTAGAGGTTCTACAACCTTATTATATCGGAGGCCACTGACTGTTGAGGGACAGAAGTTAAGCACATGTGCCCCGTTTCCCTTACGGAAACCCCTTCTACATCTAAGCAAACCTTTGTGGAACAGCGCTACGGAATAATAGGCTTTATCGAATCCAACCCAATAGTGAGCACCCTTCAGTGCTTTGAGGGCAGCGCCGTAATCGCCCAGGCGTTTCCCTTGAAGGTACGAAACCAGAGCTGACTCAGCGAAGAAGTGACTAAATTTCTGAGCGAGTCAGAACACGGTATTTACAAAGCTCTCGACAAATTTCATCAAATTTGGTTAAATTTTGCCAAAGTTTAACTTAACCAAAATTTATATCCGCCGCGTTTTTGTGGTTTGTGAGGTAAGCATCAAGAACACTTCGCGTCTAAAGTAGATATAATGGAATTAAAATAGCTATTCTGCCAGTCTTACATTACTCTTCCATTCCTTCGACTTGTCAATTATCTTGATGATACTTATAATCCTATTGTACAGATACAGTTATTCAATAATATGTTTTGCTGTATTAATAGCTTTGTATACTACAGAAGTAACATAATGATAACTCACTCTTTTAAGTTAATTTTCGACCATGACCTTTAACTGACATGTGTGGTACAATGTCACTAAGCGATGTGAGGAACAAGTATAAAATGAAAGTTGGTAACAAATCCAAATGAAGATTTATTGTGTAACACAATCATTTCCAATAGATATGGTGGCAACGCTGTGAAATACTTTAATAGTTTATTTGTACCACAACAAATTCAGCAAGTGATAAAAAAAA
>NNCF01128937.1:55464-120276 GCA_002313205.1 Laupala kohalensis | reverse complement strand
TCATCGCGGAAAACGTTCGCTTCCTTTAGTTTTATTACTTACCTTCCAAATTCAAACAGGTCATCCTAATTTCAGTTTTTGGGGAAAAAGAATTAAAGGAACAATCAATAAAAATAGATATATAAAACAATTTATCTCTATTTCTTTTACATAAAGCTCCACATCTATGGTTCAATTTATAATAATTTTTTTACAATCTTCTAACAAATTTATCACAGAAGGCGTTTCATTGATACATCACATTTCATAAATTCCCTTCATGATTTATCCTTCCAAAATAACGTAAACATCATAGAACGAAATTAATTAATTGACAGAAAACCTCATATTGACACTATGGTAATGTGAGCTCGTGTCCATTACGTGTAAATTTCAAACAGTTCTTTAATAGTTCTATCTCACTCAGAAATTTAACACGTTTTATCATCCAGATCATTAATGCGAGTTCAGACACATTACCTTTATGGGTTTTACGACCTCGTCACACGATGTTAGCAAAGACACATACTTTAGCAGATACCGTCCGTTCTCCGATCATTTCACATGGCTACTGATCGTGAGCTTATCATTTCATCTACCAATTCCGCTATCTCACGGGTTCTCACTGACCTACATGTTCTCACTTAACTCACTGATCTTCACTCCGATTCTCGATCTTTTACTCCTCATTTCATATTCTTCACTCTCTTACTGTCCGTCACTTACTACTTCTCTTACTCTTACTGCCCCTTTTGCCGACCGTCGATCTGTATTTATCACCCTCAGCGAGTTGGGTTTTTTTTGTTGGGCTTTGCGGCTCGTCAACTTAAAAGGTCATTGGGGAACTAAAAACTTGCACAGATAGGGAAAATGCAGTTACGCACTAGGGAGTGCCAACATGACTCTCGCCGCCTGTGGGACTCGCCGATTGACTCAACCATACCCACTAAAAACCCTCCTGAATTACAACACACGAAAACATATCTCAAAACCAAATATCAAAACATCAAATGGGGAGGGACAAAAAATGACGGGGGGACATAACATAAGGGGGAACAAAGAGTAAGGGGGGTCAAAAAGTGAGGGGTAGGAAAATATATGAGAGGGATGAGGAAAATGAAAGATACCCTACCCCTAATAGTGTCGGGATCGAAAAGAACAAGAGGTGACCAAGGAAGGTCAGGAAAGAGAAAGGAAGGAGCCTAGCACAAGTAAGTGGAAGTCACGCCAGACTCAGCTCGGGGCCCCGTGTTTGCCAAACACGTACGTACTAGATGTAAGTCCCCTGGGAGGAGTCCCCTATTTGAATCATTTTTAAATGCTAGAAAATCAATTTTACCTTTGTCTCTCAAATCAAAAAACAATGTACCCAATGTTTTTATAAATCTGTCGCAGATTAATAAACCTAGACTATCAATGATTATCAATGCAATGAAATATAATAAAAATCAAACATATTTTTAAAATAATGATACATCATCTATACATACTCAGTAACACTAGAAAACATTTCGTAACATTGTAGAACACACACAAAGATATAGGGAAACTTATGCAATAACACTGAAATAGATTCTATAACATTGAAAAACATATACAATGATATAGGAGAAACATACGGAAATTCTTGAACACAAACACTTCTTACTAGATCATTTCTTTTTACGAAGTGAAATGGCAACAACGTACTCACAAACTCACTCAACTCGCATGATCTCCACTGTTCATCATTATAAAATACATCCTACATCACCTCGCTAATTATCAAACATGGCCAATTTTGGTGAATTTCATGACAATTGGTAACACTTCTGCAACAGAAAGTATCTCTGGCTATGACCCACTATAACTAGTAGAAAAGTAGTGAGAGGATCTCCCGCTAGACGTCACTACAGGTAAATTGACAACAGTGCTCTTCAAGGTGGAGTCGCATAAGTGACCGAGTTTCCCCTCCTGTTGTTTTATTACTTCATGTAATGGGTGAGTGGGATCAAATAATTTCCAAAATAATGTTTTGTAAAAATTCTAGTGCAAACTTCCCAGTTCAAAAAGCCCAGTGCAAACTTCTACTACATTAATAATTAAAATTTACATAAATTCACAACTCTAATCTTCGCAATAACAAGTCATCAGAAGGTACTTTCTCCAGATGAACTACTTTAAACAGAGTTGACCATCGTTAATGTACCAAAATATACACGGACTTTCATAGCCATACACAAATTACTCCAAACGAGATTGGTGAAACCGGCCTCATATTTCCTTTAATAAGGTAAGTTGGCATGACATTTCCGGCAATTTCCAACGATTAACCACCAATAATAATAATAACTTTGTAGTAAAAAGAAATTGCAAACAGTTTATTCCACAAGGGGATAATAAACTAAGTTACTCTCCGGAAACAAGAAAAGGACAAGCCCATCAATTCCGATCGAAGATCCAAGCGTAGTGGCAGATTTAATATTCATAAAAGAATTATTTAATAAATATGAAACGTTCATTTATTATTCGAAAATGAATCGTGGATATTATGTACAGTAAAAATTCGAGATTAATATTGTTTAAGTCAATGATATTCCCGGCCACGTAAAAAACCCGCTTTTATCTGGGGGGAAAACCGGAGAAAACCCGACCCAGGATGGGGTTACGTGCCAAGGTTGTGTACAGTAAACAAACTATTTAAAATAAAAAGCATGAAAAAACTAATTTATTCAGTATTTAGTGTACTACAACAATGTTGTGATAAAGTATAAGAGGAATGATCATCAGTTTACATCGTCCGGAATAATGTGGAAGACAATAGTTATTGGGAAAATGAAACTTAACTTCTTTTGTTAAAATCAATAAATTCTTTAACACGCTAGAAGCAATAGCGCATTAGAAAGTTTTTAACCGCGCATTTGAAGAGATTTTTTTTAAGGAAAGGGAATTATACAAAATAATTCCTGAATGATATTGGCAAAGAGTGGTTTACACGCTAGAAGGATGAACATTAACCTTTTTACTAGTGTTCGTGAAGTAGTTTCTAAAGCAGGGGTGAAATTTTAATAATTCTCTCATGACAAACACGACCGCTTCATGAATGTAAATGCAAGGGAGATGTAGAAAATTTAATTTCCTTAATAGAGGGTTACTTGAATTTGTCTTTCCTTCCGTTAGCTACCCGTTGATATTGTAAGCGCCAAACAAGAACGAAAGGGGCGGGTTAAATTAAGCATCGCGACGCGCTCTAACACGACTCCAAGTTTCGACGATGGAAATCACGGTCAATTAAGCTCACCAACAAAATTTAATTAAAGGAAATATCGATATTACTTGTATCCTAATGACTAGATTATAGAAACAAAATTTGGTAGAATTCTACTGCAATTTTTTTACGGAGCCGAATTGCGTTGTACATTTGTTTTACACGCCTGAAATAAATCATTCATTAAATTAAGACGTATTCAATGTAATTTCTCTCCATATATACAAAACTCTAAGGTTTTTATGAAGTATTTAAATTACTATCATATAGACCTACCTCATAAATATTTTTAAATGTGTCTAGATTTACGATTATTCGTATAAACATATTTAATTTTCTAAAAAAAATAATTCAAAACTTTTCACTTTCCTGGAAGAGCAATGGCGTAATTATCCCAACATTTTTAGCATGCGATTCATCTGATACGTATCATATGTTTTCTCAAGTAAGTCAATGTTATTCTGAAATATTGTTTGCTGTGCCATGGATCTCAAGCTGTATCAATTGAAATGTTTCTGAAATCAAAGAAGTCGTTTTAATTAACGTAGTAAAACATTCAGGGAAAGTGTTCTTTTTTATTCTGATTGTAGATTTCTTGAAATTAGATATCATATTAAAAATAGTTTAATTTACCGTTCACAGATGAATTCAAAATCTGTATAAAATAAAAATTGAAAATATTTTAGTGTGTTGGCCAAGTAAGTCATGGTGAAATATTTTCAAATTTTAAATATTTTTATAGTAATTCAACGCTTGATGTACGATTCCGATATAATTGATTTTATCAAAACCTTCGATTCAACCGCACCCCAGTTCAGTACTCAATCTCCAATCGGTCGCGTTATGTTCTCATCCCGAGATCTGCAGAAGGGAGCTCATAGAGGATCAAGCGTAGCAAAGTGAGAGCGCCGTGTTCCCTAGTTAGCTGCCTCTTCTCTCTGCTCCCATAGCAACACCGTTGACAAGCAGCTTTCTCCTGGCTCTGGGAATGGGCTTCACTCTAATCACACATAATGAAACGTCGAACAGCGTCCCTGTTCACGGCCATGTGCCATGTAACTTACCAGAGTGTGGCGAGAACGCTGACAGGCTAGTGGACTTCACTACGTCATGAAATCCTACCTGATATGTAGTTTGGAGTTGGATTTATGAGAATTTGGAGGATACCTGTATTCCGATAACCTACATCAGCAAACATTCTATACAGATTGACATTTAATGAACCAATCATAAACAATGATTTTACAGTCAATTTATAAAAGTATCAATCCACATCATTCCCCAAATTACTAATTTTTTATTGGTATGTAAACCGTACGCATGAAATAAATGCACATTAAACAATCTAAATGTATTGTTTTCGCTATTTATATCGGAGAGCTCGATTTGTTTCAATCAAATACTCACCGAAGTAAAAACTAGGCTTTCATTTCTAAAAAAATACATTTTTACTGTAATCTCCACCAGGTGTGCAAAAAACTGTTGAACAAGACACCATACATAACAGTATAATTATAATAAACTAGTAAATGTAATAATATTATAATTAGAATAAAGCTTGACCACCCAGAAATTTTTTCCTTTTTTGTTCTGGTGCATAGAGCATTCAAGGCTCGTTCATATATTAGGTTACGCACCTTGGGACCTGCTTAGATTGGTAGTTCCGTGGGTAGCGTGTCGTTTATTTGTCGCGAGAAATGCCCAAGAACATGTTCTGTGACAGATCCCCACAATACCAATCATGTGTGATCCCACTCTGCTCCAACTATTTGACCAATTCTATACACAACTAGTCGCGCGTCGTGTCACTTCCCGTGTATATCCACGCCTTGTACACACTTCCTCGATTTAGTGTGCTTACATACATCATTGCATAGATCGATCTGGTTTGACAGATTGTTCACCACAAACAATAAAAGATTTTTTCATTCTGTCTTTTGTACCACTGCATATGTCCCTGGATGGTGGCCATATTCTGTCGTGAACAGCGGCTAAAAAGGTTTTTATGCCGTGATAAAGGAAGACAGAATGACAAAAACTTTTACTGTTAATTATGTACATCAAAATTTCCATGATACTCTTATGTCACCCTGCCCCCAAAATGTCTCATTCTATTATTATTTGTTTGTTAAGGATAGTATGGCTATGCAGTTCATTAACATGTCTGCAAAGTGTCTATTTTCCGCAACGTACGTACAGGGTCGTATACGAACGACGAATGAGGTGATGTCGTCATGTGGATACCGTCTGACATGGTAATTTTTACTCAATTAGCAAGACAAGTAGTTTACCATATCCTTTTTGTTTGTATATTACTCTTTGGAGATAATAAAAAGATATGAAGTCCTAACCCTTGGTGTTATTTCCCTCACATTTTTTCTTCCTCTCTTGAGAAGGGATGTCCCTCTTAGTGACTTCTCAGCAAATTGTATCTTCCGTACTGGTCATTGTCAGTCCAGTGAAGACAGTGAAGTCTACTAAATACCCTTTAGTTCACTAAGTCCATTGTATATAGTCTATGAGTCTTTGTACATGTTGATATCATATATAAATAACAAAGGTTTGCTTTTATTGTTTAAATATTGTGATTATATAATAATCTTTAGTTTAAATTAAGATAAACAATTATCAATGCAAGACGACGCAGCTGGGAAACGAGACTGAAGCGATTATATTTTAGTAGATGAAAGAAAACTAAACATGGGGGGCAGTCGATTTATGAATGAGAGTGTTATCGTCTGGGAGCCATACGAGACGTGTGAAATAAACATTCACGCAAGGGGTAGCTGAGGGTTGTGGAATTCCAAGCCGAGACCAGAGCGGGGCCTCGTAAAAGTTAATATCTTTGAGTCTGTGGCATGCAGCGTAGGGCAAAGCACATTCGGAGTCATAGTTGACGAGGCGAGATAAGGTAAATGTTAAATACGCACTGTCTGAGAGTAACATGGAGCTTGGAAAACATGATGACTGGATAATTGATTTTGAAAAAAAAAGGGACGGAGGAATGTCTGTGGGAAAAATTGTACTCGTCAAGAGATCTCCGGTCTTCGAAATCCAGAGGCGAGGAAGGCGGAACGAGTTGATAAAAAGAAGAGGTAGAAGAGACGCGGGATCATTATTGCATTACGCTACTTCAGACGCGGTTCAGATTCAGATGTTTACCATGGTGTACGTTGAGTAATGCGCGGAGTTTCGTCCGAGACTTAAAAACATTCAATTGTTAATTTGGAACATCAGAAAATTTGTTCATGGAGCATCGTTTCTGATTTGTAAATGATCGCTCATCACTTCAAATATTTCGGACGGAAAATAAGGAACCAGGGGTCCAAGCTGATCGGAGGCGAGATAAGGTAAATGTTAAATACGCACTGTCTGAGAGTAACATGGAGCTTGGAAAACATGATGACTGGATAATTGATTTTGAAACAACCCGGAAACAACTCATCAGAACTGAGGAGGTCGAGTTCCTGAGAAGCGAGAAGGAGAAGCGTGACACGAAGGATTTTCGAGGCAGAGGGAATGGCCTTCACTAAATGAATGGCGACGTTTGAACGAGCTGGGTGCAACGCGAGGCTGTTGTCTTTAGGGGGCGCCAAGGGCCATTGACCTGCTCGACACCACAACATCTGGTCTGCTAAATCTTCGAAAAAGTTAACATAAAGGCTGGAATGCATCCAGTCGTTTAACTGCACAGCGAAGAAGAAATGCGTGTGTTTTGAAGTTAAGATTACCTTGGCCAAGTTAAAGATGCTAAGCAAAACTAACTTTGTTCAAAAGGGCCTAATTTAAATAATAAGTGATCAATAAAATTTTTGTGTTAATTTAACTATGATGTGCCTTCAGCAATTAAAATCAGTGGTGAGATCAAGTATGGCAATGATCATCAATATTGTTGTGTTATGTTATTTTGGGGGAGTTTGTGTGCGCCTTAGCGAACATGAATGCATGTTATTTTTAAGTTCTTTTTAATCTTGATGAAAAAACAATTTGGTTATTTTATTTGTAAATTGCGTCTTCCATGAGGAACCCTGTGTGTGTTTCCACCTCATTAAATAACCCGAATCCATAATTCAAATTTGAATACCCTGAGGTCTCATGTTTTTATTTCTTTAAATTAATTGTCCTAATTTTTGGGTGGTAATTTGGCGCCCAACTTTTAAGACCAGCTTCATTGCAACTCATGCTCATTACTAATAAGCTGGTAAAATTAATCACATCACAATATTTACAACTATATAGAATATTAGATAGAAACAGGGAAGGTAGCAACTCTCTGAAGAAGATAAGGAAGAATCACTTCTGAATAGTGTACAGCAATTATGGTAGGGGAAACGCAGGTAAGAGCAATGAGGGGACTAACTAAGGCGAAAACGAAAGCTAAAAACTACAAGTAACGTTTCAATTGCCTTTAAAATGTTATTAAGAAGATAAATGAGCTAAAGTTTGTGTAGTTGGAAATAATCTCGAGTGCTCACTATATGTGGTGCAACTGTTATAAGTAGTTGTAGCTGAATGGTTAGCAAAGAAGAGTACGTTTGGGGTGGCTCAGCGGAAAGATCGAAGTTTCGCAATCCGACGCGGACTAGTTTTTTCAAAATTTGATAATTCAAGATCGAGGACAAAAAGGTTCTAGGTGTCGACATGAACACACTATTATCGGAGCAGAGATGGTGGCGCACTCCAGAATGTCGTAAGATACGTTTCACTTGATGTCAAGATAACACAGGAATGAGTGCTAGAGATTTAATATTATTGTCACTTCAATTATTGCATCATTAACGTGGAGGCTGATAGAACGCGCCAGTGTACATGCTAATGATGCGTGAAAATTTTCTAATGATTTAATCCTTGCTAATTATTTCTTTGTACTAATCCTTATAAACATTGCTAATGATGTAAAATAATATTACACGAGTATCCCTGTCGCTAATATCCATCTACTTTTAATAGAATAATTTCTAAATACAACTATAATGTTTCAACCCGTAACAAAATCATCGTATTTATTCCGTAAGAGCAACTGTCGTGTTTAAGCACTTTACGCGAGGCAGACAGGTGGAACGACAGGAATCCAGTTGGCTGGATACCTGTGGTCAAACCACGTGTTACGGCAAGAGTCCCCCCACGGGACTTACATCCAGTAAGTACATGTTTGGCAAACACGGGGCTCCGAGCTGAGTCTGGCATTACTTTCACTTCCTAGTGCTAGGCTCTTTCTTTTCTCTTTCCTGACCTTCCTTGGTCACCTCTTGTTCTTTTCGATCCCGACGCAAGTAGGTTGCGAGGGTTAGGGTATCTTTCATCTTCCTCGTTGTAATGATTTGATGTAATTCAGGAGGGTTTTCAGTGGGTTTGGTTGAGTCATTCGGCGAGTCCCACACGCGTGGAGAGTCATGTTGGCTCTCCTTAGTGCGTAACTGCATTTTCCCTACCTGTACTGAATTTTAGGGCTCTAATGACCTCGATGTCGACGAGCCGTAAAGTCCCACAAAAAAATGACGGGTGGTGGGGCACATATAGGTTTGTTCCACGATGATGCAACATGACGCATATGGATTTATAACGGTCCGAACACGTGTTTCTTCAAACCTAACGCAACTATAATCAAAGCTCTTTGAAAATAACTTTCTTAAAATCTCTCCTTCGCTTACATTTTTCTCTCTCTTAATAATTATTAATCATTTTAGAGGTACCATTTAATACTTCACAATTAAGTATGTCACCTTGAGCAAGTAAGGCATTGAATAGATTTTTCATCTTAACATTCTTGAACCCTTCTAAATCCCTTCACCAGTATTTTTGACTTTTACTTACTGAAATGATAGCTTATAATTGGGAAGGTATCAACGTTTTTGTGCTAAATTAAAAATTTATATGCATGATCTAGGGTTTTCATTATTGCTTTTTTATGATTACGCATAATATACTGCATCAATTAACGCTTATTAATCATTAAAATGCGTCAATTCACGCACTTTTGTACACGTAATGCTTTTACTACAACTATCGCGATAAACAGCTCTAATGAGATACAATAATATTCTACACAGTACCCTCATATTTATTATTTTCTAAAATTAGATAAATTTCTAGAACTTTTCTTCATTTTCCTTTGTATCCTATAACTTTTTAAACTAACGAATTCCTTAATACTATTGGTAGTGTCTTAATACTTACGCGCGAGAGGGAACGTGTGACAATTATCGTACGAAATCCAGATGTTCGGATACTTGACGTCGAACGATCGACACACGAAAGCGATTGGTGCTACTTGACGTATAGACATCTGTCTTCTATCCGACCATGTGTTTATTCTAACCTAACTCCTTTTATTTTGTTCCTCACATTTTGGATAGTTTTCATTTTGTGGCAATAACTAATTCATTCACCTCGGTCGGACAGGGACGGATCTCTACTCAAGGAAGTAAGATAGAGGTAATTGATTTTAGGTTTCTATTTAGTGAAAATATTACTACAAAATTGTTTCCAAATTCCTCCAAGCAAAGAAATTACAAACATTATATAACATTGTACACATGATATCTTGCTGGGTCTGTGACTATTGACACTTCTATGCTCCATGTTACATTTGGTATCCACGCGTTGACATCCAGGCATGCCCATTGTAAGACTCTTGCTGAAATTGAGAAAAAGGAGACACTTTATAAGGGGAATTATAAAAACTCTAGGTGGAAGGGAATTACGACTTGGTCTGTGAAGGGAACTCTATTAATATCTAGGAGCTTCGTGGGACCAGCGTCATGTATGGTTGTGGAAATGGCTACCAACACGCATATATTGATACCCTCAGGACAAAACAGTAGAGGCAGTCAGGGGGCTTTCAGCACAGTTTTATTTTCCCTATACTATCACTCTCTGAATGGTGTAATGCTAAACACTTTGATCCATTTATTTTCACATCCACATATTTACCTATATCTGTCCTTCCACATTTAATGTACTGGAAAATGAATTTAACCTGGAAACGCTATATACTCACCATAAACTAATTCCACCGCAGCTTCGTAGCCAGCAGCCAACCCAAAACCTTCATGTAACACAAAATAACTTAGATAACTTCCACCTAAAACTGAAAACCCTAGAAAAAAAAGATACCTACAAATTAAAGACCCACTCCCAAAGAAAGGGGGCACAGTATCTAATACAGCGAAAGAACTCTGAACGACCCGTCAATTCTCTACCAACAATCCTGAGAACGAACATGCAGTAGTTTTAGCTGGTTCACAAACAAATATCCCGGCAATAACTATTCCGTGGCACGCTCGTAAATCGTAACAGTATGACACGCTCGTAAATCGTCCCTGATACTCCCTACCACCAAACCTTGATATTGCTCACGATATATCAAAAACCTGTAGAGAGTAAGATATCTCTCACAAACTAAATTTGTTTAATATCAAAAGCATCAGCATGGAAACAATATATCTTGTAACAATAGCTTATCTTAATTAACAAGCAAAGGCCCATTACATCAATAATCCAATACAATCAGAATCCAATGATTTATTAACATAGAACTAGATAAACAATTATCAAGTGCAGGACGACAAGCTACAATTACAAGCATACTGGGGAATATCCCATCAATTCTGATCAAAGCACCCCAAAGACATACTACAGTATATGAATATTTGCCTCAGAAATCTTAATAAAGTTTACAAAAATCTATACCTAAAATACATGTATCCATTATCATCAATATATCAATGCCAAGTCAATACTATTTTACATTAACAAATTATTTCAAGGGTAACATTTAAACCAATTTCTTACATACATGCTCCATAGTCGCCGGACACAAATATGGGACGAGTTTATTTGAACAGTAATTTCCACGATTATCACCATTTATTTTATTACGAAATCGCCGATCAAAAACGTCATCCTAAGGCACGACGGGTCTCTGAAACACAACACCAAGGGTTTTTCATACTTCGTAGGGTTTGTCATGAAAGTAGCTGATTCACAGAGATAATAGACCCACCATAAATGATCCATGTTGCTTCATTTCATATTATAAGTTATTTCTTGTAAAAATTATTCCATCAACATTAAGACTTCCTCCCGAAAAAAAGTACCCTCTTTATTCAGATTTTCCTCTAATTATAATTAATACAGTATTAGGACGCCGGACACTTTCACTTCAGCGACCAGTCCATTAACACTCCATGTCATCAATCCCTCTACACAGATTTTTATTTAATCGGGTGCTCAACTATTCACCATACTCACTTCTCCGGGTAGGGGAAACCAAGAGACTGTCGGGGAAGGTAACACCACATGATACACAACAACGGGATAGAAAAATATTATTATTATTATTAGCACAAACACGACCGACGAGAATGGCATGGGAAAAATGTCAATACAAAATACATTTTATTTCAATACAAAATACTAAGTCTAACAGGAACTTTGTCAGAAATTAGTTATCTAAAAATTGCTTTTAGTGGTGATTTTTAATTTAGGTTGTATACTTCTTGTGATGTATTACATTATTCTTTCAACAGTTCTCAAAAATCAATTTATACAATTCTTTAACAAACAAAGCACTTCACAGTTTTTCGCTTGACATACATTACGACACAAAAATGTAGTACCATTCCATTTCTGTTTTTCAAAAATAAATTTTATTCTCGAAAAAAATTATTTTATACTTCTTCAAAATGACTTCTCTTCGAAAAACAATCACAACCTAATTAATTAATAAGATTAATTCGTCAATATTCTTCACATCCCAGGAATAAGACGAGCTACATTGACTAGTGCAATCTGCATTCACTAGTGTTGTTTCTATTTACAGTATCTACCTGATCCAATTCTTTAAGATTAACCTAATTTAAATTTATATTGGAGTCCTTGCGCCCTATAGAATGCCCTTCATATGCACCGTGGGCTGTACATAATATACCCTCAATGAACTGGAACAGTAACAAAATAGATATATTAAAATATTACAAAGGCTTCTTTTCAATTATATAGCAGGAAATTATTTTGGAAAGGTGCAAAAAATAAGTGTGCTAAATGAAATTTAAATACTTGTAATTATTTTTTTTTTTAATTTCAGCTCTTATTATATATACTTAAGTCACTTTCGTTCATTGAGCACCGTTGGGAACCATGAAATACCAACAGATAGCGCGAGCTCATGAATCATTAAGAATAAAATAATGGACAGGAAATGTAACAGAGCAAGAAAATTTGGCAGCAGAATCAAATTAATTCATTTAAAGAGTAGATAGCAAATTTCATACATAAATATACACTTTTTTATATCTATTTCAGTGTTAACGCAACTTACCAGAATGTGGACCTAGTCATCATGTTCTCTTCATGAAGGACATTGCAAAAAAAACCCTCAGTTTCCTTCATTTCGACCCCCAAGTCAAAATTATCCTTGCTGTTCTTGCTACCTTGTTTAATTCATTATTGAACGGTTTTCGCCTCCAATTTCCTGCCACAATCTTCTGAACGATTAGTGACTTCTCTTACTGTCTCTCAGTCAGTCGGCAAAATCGTGTGAAAAAGCCTCTTAGACACCACGAAGTGACTCTTAACAATATCAGCCAAGTACAGCTTTTCCCGCAGTCTTACACAATATTGTACATGATCGACAGATGCATTTTCATATTCTACTTTAGAAACGATAATATTTCGTGTAAATATACCCCCATTGATGAATAAGGACGATACAATGGACGAGTGGAGATGTGAGGAGTCGCACAGTCCACCTAAAGACTCGCAAGCGCCACAAACAAACCCCTTTGTCCGAATGTTACGCATGCAAGCACCACCAAAAATCGCCTTAACACGTCGAACGGATGCGCAATTGTCAGTAATACATATGAGTTCGTGAACGTGCTATAACCACAGAAACATCTGCATACGTGTGTGCCTTAATCGCTATGATGATCATAGTAATGTTGTTCATGGAATACTAGGCAACTCTTTGCAATTTTGGTGATTTTTTGTGTTTTTGCTTTTTTTATTTAATTGTAAGTTAAAATTAATTATGTTCAGAAAAAATTATTTTTAAAACCACTAACTGGAAGATTTAACATATTGGACACCGTGTTTTCTTTTCCCATAAGAAAATCCTCAAAGTTTAATTTGTCATCAGACTTAAATAAACATTTAGGTTCTGGATCCTTCGTCAAGGCTATGGAGAAATTGTGCATGTAAATGTAGTCGTACAGAGCAAAGAGCACAGCAACATCAATACGAGTCAAACGTTTGCATCAGACACTTTTTTACATTTAAATATAAATACGTAGATCCTTCTTAATCGATACCTCGCGACTACCCCTGGAGGCACCGTATTACACTACTTCACCTCATTCAACGATAAATTCTATTGCTAAGTATACATAATCATAAATGTATTTTTCAACATTTTCAAAACATCTTGCTCGCCTCTAATAACAGTTTTTCATATATTTCTCGTCCTTCCTTACTAACAGTTTATTCCAGATAGTTCCATTTGAATTATTTATAAGTCACAAGTGCGGGGGAGAGAGAATACTTACATTTTAGTAATAAGACAATTTTTGTTTTCAGGCTCCAACACTTAATGTGTCCGAAATAGTGTCTGAAAAATAAAGTTTCTTCTAATATCTTCACAGTTCTTGACCACACACATAACATTATTGAGTCATTAAACACACATGTTAACTTACCAACGTTTCGAATTTATAGTAACCTCCTTCAGGGCAATAGTAAACTTTTCAAGAATCTGTTATCATACATTTTACCAGTAACAAGAATTTAGTGGAAAAAGACATAACGAAAAAGCTACATTCAGAATATAAAACATTAACAAAATCAATAAATCATACAAATGTATTTAAATTGTTACAATTATATATATCATACCTTGTTTTTAAAAAAATTCCTGTACCTTCTCCATCTCTTAACCTAATAAGCAGATCTCCATATACTTCAAATCCTTTCACACTGCACAGTATCAGCCAGTATATGTCGTGATGTATTGCACACTTCCCTCCAATATTGTATTTTATTTGTAATATACACATTATATCGGTGGTTTCCAGTAATAACCATGTAACTGCACTTTTTGAAAAAAATGAGATAATCTGTCAAAAATGTATGTTTTTCCGTTAAATTACATTCGTATTAGTCTAAATTATTCAAAAACGTACTATCTTCAATCGAACAGACAAAATTTACGTACATACTATAAAAATACAGTAATCACTTTCAGCACGAATGTACTCTAAGTAGCTCCAATACAATTCTTCAAAAGCATGTTACTAACGTGGGTACTAACTCAAGAATTTAGATAGAAACTCTTTGAATTAAGGTGAGCACATAATATCAAAGAAAAACATTTGTGTTAAATTAAAAAGCATTTTGCAAACTTTAAACGGTCGTAACACGAAAAAAGAAAAAGTAAACTTTCCTGGTTATATAAGAAATGTAATTAGTAGTTTACTGTCCTTACAAACTTTTGGAGGTCACTTAGTACACGCTAGTCACACTTCACTTTATCTCTAAACTTGCACAGGAGCAAAAAGACATCAGGACTATAAATGAAAGTTAGATATTCAAAATTCTTATATTACAACTTCACATAATTTACAGAATCAACACTTACTACAGAACTCGTATATCCTAGCCTCTCATTATCTCCATATCCTCGTTTTGAATATCACGGAAGCTAAATGAGCGACATGTGTAGTGATATATAATTTGTGTACACGTTTTGTGAAACAAACTCGACACTTTAGTCATGACTTATTCCCATGTACTGCAATATTAACGCAACCTGGAATATCGCCATTTGCAAAAAAAGTTCGCTGAATTCAAAAAATATTTGCAAAGCCTTATTCAAACAACACTTCACGTTTAGCATTTTCTACGCACTCCGTTTTTTTAGTTTCTACTCTCATCAAAATGTGTGCAAATGGTACGAATCAAAACACACTTTCACCTCCCTTTCTTTCAATAAAGAAAACTTTAGATGTTTAGTGGATTATCACCATCCTCGGATACTTTGTAGTTCTATACCCTTGTAATTTGTCATTCTCGTTCTAAATTAATCACTAGTGCGTATATACTCTTTTCAATAGCTGATCCATTGAGACTAGTCTGAAAAATAACTGTACAAAGAAATTGCGTACAGGTGACATAGCATGTGAATTAATAACTTCATCCTATACTTCAGTTTTGATATCCCCGAATGTTCTATCTAGTAAATTACACGGAAAACTCCTCCCAACATGGTTCCTGGACAATTATTGGTATTTGTCACTATCTTGTCACAATATCCACGAATTACCGCCACTAATCCGTAAGATTTCGACGCTTCAGCTCAATTTGAATCCAGTTGGAGTGGAAATTCTCAGGCTACTTTGACTAAGCAGCCTTTTGTTTCGCGTCCCTGAACTATTACTAATCTTCAAATTACACTTATTACATTATTATACATCTGAAATATTGAAAACTATAGTAATGGCTTAAAAGATGCTCTATTACTTCCACATCCAATCAATTTTGTCCAAACTCCTCCACATGTAATATATTCTATATAATTTTGCATCCCTTATACTACACTACCAGTATAATTTTTCATTTTACAGCTATTCAATTTCACATTTATAATATAAACACAAAATGTATAATTTTAAATACTTCATCACATCACTTATTTTAATACTGATAAGTCTACTTACATATAATGGTTGAGGTTTTTCCCCCAACAGTGAAACTATCATGTTAAAATTGAAAATTTTTCAAAGGAATTCAGCTTTAGCCTTACCCTCCTCCTGCATCACCTTTCTAATTTTCTCGTTTCTGAGAGAATGCTAAAACAGATCAACATGGTCAGCATAAGAAATCAGATATGCTCTCGTGGCAGAAAGCGTCACCGATACAATACATGGAACGGTCAGGTAACTTTCGAAACTGCTTCCTCCCTTTTGCCTTTCCTCCTCGTTGAGGTAGTTGTCCAATCAGAAAACGACAGTTCGATTCGATTACCAGTTACATTCTCTTTGGTATTTCGTTCTCCAATCAATCTTCGAGTACTTTTTAATTCAGCAATAAAAAGCCCGATTGATACATTCTTAAGAATCCATATTTAAGAATGTCTCACCTATTAGAAAATTTACTATCTATTATTGGAGCAAGGGCTCTAATGACCCTGCCGTTGACGAGCCCTAAAACCCCACAAAAAAATTATTGGAGAACAGAACACTAAAACTATTATATGAAATAACCAATTTCAAAGGGAAATGAAATCATTNCAAAAAAATTATTGGAGAACAGAACACTAAAACTATTATATGAAATAACCAATTTCAAAGGGAAATGAAATCATTCAACAACTAATTGCCATGCTTATTCATTCACTTCTTCCTTATCTTTTTAAGGACTACATAGACAAAATAATGTATTGTTATAATAATCCATCTTAGATTTAGTTAATCCGTACTAAAATATAAAAGTGTAACTAAAAAGTGTGTCTGTCATGATGAAATTTGGCAAGGAGATAGTTTATAAGTCCAGGACAAACATAGACTAATTTTAACTCAATTTTAAATGTGTGGAAAGAAGTATGGAAAATAATTTTGACAATAAATGTCGATGAAATCTGGAAAAGATTTATATTTGCTTACGCTGCCTAAACGGTTAGAGACAGGGACTATGAACGGCAATATTGTTTGCCTCAAAGAATTATACAAAAACAAATCCGTGACAGCATATGTATATCTACAAAAATTAATCTGAATTATCGATAAAACTTTATTAAAAATGGGAGATTTTAAAATACTTCAATTTAAGAGAGTAATTTATGATGAAAAAAATCAATCACCATCAAATTTAATGGATTATTTGTGTCGTGCATTTAACAAAGTTAAAAATGACTTGGAATCGTAAAATTTTGACGAATAGTTTATATTTTACAAGACTTTTAATAAAAATGTGCAACCACGTTATTTCACGGAAAAGAAAATTCGACCTACGCGGCTCCCGGAGGATGATGTAGCATATACAGTCAAGTATTGTAATAAATATGTAATTCTTATGAATTTGAAAAACTAGGATGCTGTACATGTTTTTAAAAACCAGTAATTAAAAATATTTTGATCTTGTAATGTAGCTAGATTTATTTAAGTAAAAGAAGACTAGCCCAAGAAAAAAACCTGAGCAACACCGGGTAATCAGCTAGTAACAAAATATATGAAATCTATCATTTCGTTTTCAGTTCCAACAACTTAGATAATTATGTACTTTCATAATGTGTAATAGCATACATAATTCAATAGATAACCTAATTAAATAAATAAGGAAAAAATAAAGAATTTATTTAATTAGATTATATAATGGACGTTAATTGTAGTGGAATTCAATTGATTACATACAATTACAATTTAACTTGAAAACTTATCAATAAAGTCATCTTCTGAAAACATATTTGACATGGCGTCTAATTGCTGGTTCTGAGTTTCCACTGCAGGTTAATTGTTTGTAGGCTTTTTGCAGAATATGGCAACGCGTATGTTAAACGCGGAAAAGGGAGAGGTGTTGAACGCAATTTTTACTATAGATCTCGGCCTTCCCCGTGGCACGCAGGGGTGCGTCTAAGGTAACCATCGTCTTGGGCTTATGGGAGTGAACTATCTGTACCGTCTAAAATCTGTGGTAATTCCGTTCAATACTTCTATTCTTCGTTACCAAATGTTTCACAAAACGTAAACATAGTTCACTACCCCCCCGCATTGATCACACAGAAAGTCACAGATTTACTCGCTCTCAAATCCCCGGTACGGCCTCTTACCTGTTCTCACAGGCGCGCTACGGTAGAGCACACCGCGCTCTTCTGCCCATACGTGTTCACATACACTTCCCTGACACAATGTCATCAAGAGCAGCGAGCTCCGTTCAGAAAACAAGTCCACTTTGGCTTGTATCCAGGCGCGACGAGAGGAAGGGGCAGCCAGTGCTCAAGCCCCGGGCTCCGAACCGCAAAGGCGGCCCGGGTCTTACTCTTCAATTTTTGCTCAAATATAAAAATTTTACTTATATAATTTTTCAACGATCTCACTATAAGCAACATGTCACTAACTTGTTGAAAGATTAGAGATTAGAAACACTTACTTCCTTACTAATCCTTTTTCTGGTTTTAAGTTTTGAATTTTACCTGTCCCGTCCCGAAACGAAATTCAAACTCCATTGCAATTTTTAATTAATACCTAGTACTAAGAACTTTATCATTATTGTAAAGTATATGCGTGCAATGATACAAACATAGATTAGTTGTGGTGGACGTAGTGCGGTGTGGCTGGTGGGGGGGCAGTGCGGAATGATTTGTCCTGGGACCCGTCTGCCAAATGTAAAATATTAAATCACAAAGTCCAATTTACTACGACATAATAATATCAATCGTTTTGAGTAAGAGAAATACTGGTATGAGAAACGTAAGGAAGAAATTCTTGTCATAAAATTGAATTAAATTAAGAAGTTACTTTTTTATTACTAGTACTGCTAGTAACAATAAAAAGTTAGAAAAATTCAATTTATGTTTCAACACTTCAATCTAGCGATACCCACCCACCAAGCAGGAGCTATAATTGTGATTTGGGGTTTGTATTTCACGATATTTATTATAGAAGTAACCTCGCATTACATCGACGTCGCAGGCATCGATAACAGCAGCATACGATCTAGTTAGGAGTAATGGAAAGTTTCCTTTTAAATTACAAACCGTATTATTGAAATCGTGACACTCGGGAGTGAACTTTCGATTAAATCAAAAGACGCAATGTATTTTCAGCCAAATGAAAAATCAGTCCATAAGAGAAATCGAACTGAAAATTTTGATTAGGAAAAATGTGTACTTTAATTGTATGATTTTAGATTTTTATAAGAAGTAACATGACTTTTTTTCTCTTTTCATTACTCCAGTACAATTAACTTGACAAGGTGACTAAATTGTATTACAGAATTGATAACACATCCATAGAATTTGTCCCATTGTGTGACGTCAGACCCGTATTTCTACGAACAGTGCTCTTGTGTTCTAAGCTAATAACAGAAGCATACCCGTAAGGGTTCGCCCAAACCAGAGTCGGATGAGGGCACGGGAACGGTGGGGATCTGGCGATGGCATCACCGGAGTGGTGTGATTCGCCTGCCCGCCAGAAGCATCGTGAAATAGAATGCTGCCTCGGCTTTTGCCGATTTTTGAAGCGGAAAGAGCTTAATACATAGCTCACATGAAGACATAAGACTAAATACAGGAAATAGGGAGTAGACTACTAGGTAGAAACACGACGTAGTCATTTCAAGGAGTATATAACAGGGATATGGGAAATTGAAGATGTTAAAAAATTAAAACCGTACGGTAGTTATAACACCACAGAACACGTTAAGAAAGAACAATGTGTTGTGAATAATGGCGTATTATGTCGAAAGATGTGAACGCATAGGAAATAAATAAATAAAATAGTTAAATCATTGTGCCCTTGACGACACGTTTTCGTATTTACTAACACATTTATTTATAAACTACATAATTTTACTCTTAAACTCTTGAAATAATTATCATAATTAACACGTCAAATCAGGTACATTAATTCCTTTTCTATTATTTTACGAATACCGATCAGAACTTTTGTATGTGTATTCAACATAATATTCCATACTTATGCACCATGCCACAGTAACTAATGATAATGGAATTAAATATTTCGATGATACGAGTGAGTAATAAAGTTAGCAATAGTGAAGTACGGAAACGCAAATATCACGCGAACACCATTCTAACAGATAATAGTCCCAATGAATCATAAATGTGAGTGTAGGAATTATTTTCCCTTCTCTTTAGAATACGACCTGTTTTTATTTTTTCATGACTCATATTCTGAAACGAAGGATTAGTATATTAATAAGAAAATTTGTCAATGTAAATAAACTGTACAATCAATAGCTCATAGCAACCAATTTCATGTTGCTGCTATAAAATAGCTTCAAATATCACCATAAAACTTATTTCTATTTTGTAAAGTTGGTGTGTCAGCTTTATGAATCTGGAATATCCGCGACGTCGGCTGATGCACGGATCTACAGGAAGCGTATGACGAGAGATACGGGTAGTTTCCGCCGTGGCCACGAATCTCCTGGGAGCGCCACTTACTTGACTGACACCATGCGCTACAGCCACCGACAACTGTCTTTCGGACATGTGTCTTTAAAACTGAACGAGTAATCTGTGAATTTAATCAAGTTCGCTTTGTTGCACATAAATCGTGTTACTTTATGGTTATTAACAATTCATCGCACAATGTTCTCGTTGGTTAACGTAGACATTAACACAGGGGAGTGTTAAAACAGTGATTTTTGCGCTACGTAATTTACACCCGTAATATTTTGATACCCAAACTAAAAAATAATAATTTAATGTTATCTTCTTAGTTTATTGATGTATGGAACACTATAGAATATTTACCTTTGTCAGAAGCATGAAATATTCAAGACCTATCATACAAACTCTAAGAACTTGGACGTCATTATTCAATAAGTAAACATCTGAGATACGGTATTATATCCAACGAAAACTAATTTTTGTTTCCAATCTCTTTCCTTTCTTTTTTTTTCTTTTTATAAATCGTATTTCCAATTATCAATGTATCCTTCAGACTACATGAAGTGCACGACACCTCTAGAGGTGAGGGTTGGGAAGAGCGTGACACAAAAATTATAAAAAATGTCCGCTAAGAAAAGATTTTACAAAACTTCACTCCTAGGGGGAAATAAGTTTTTTAAATTTTTAAAAAAAATTACATCAGTGAAAAGAAGGGAATGAGGGTACACACCAAAACAGTCAAACCTCCAACTTTAATAACATTCTAACCTTCTCAGTGAATACCAATGGGAATATGAGAAAAAATAAAATTGGAGACATGTGTTATTGAATTCACGCCTGCAAAGCTACAGGTCCTCAGCTAGTTTTCAATAATCGTACATTGTATTCTATTTTTATGCACTGTGGAACTAAATATGTATGAGTAATTGTTACGAAAATATATCATAGAAATTTCCATTTCAATCCTAAAATATCCTGTCTGTCTGAAATATCTTTCATTCCTTTATCTTTTTTTTGCTCATCCATATTGATTTGAACACTCGCGGGGTACAAATAGCTGCACTTCGTTATGCCAAAGATACCCCGATTTGGCAAAATCCTTCTCCCCCGAACGATTTATCGGGAAACATTCACCTCATTGAGGAACACTTTGTGTTCAAGATACTGCCGGATATATTCATCTGAATGCTGTGTTAGAGTGCATCGCCAAAATACCTTGTTCTTAGAGTGCAACAAACAATGGAATTGTTCGTGAAATGAATCGTATTTACTTTCCTCCTCGCGCGTTATGGAGTGTCCAGTTGCACTGTAATTAAGGTAGATGATAAAGAATGTCTCAGAAATTTATGTAAAAATTTGGATGGATGATAGAGCGAATTAATATATTTTTTTAATCATTAAGGTACACATGTCCGGAAATGTCTCCCGATGTATATGAAATGACTTGAAATCAATGACAAAAAAGGTATACAAAGCGCTTCATAAGGGATGCAGCTTCACTGAACTTCTGAGATACACAGCTTCACTGAATAAGAAGAACTATACAATTAAATGATTATTATTGTTTAATTTTCATTTACATTCAGACATTAAATTTCCATTGAAAAATTGACAGTAATATGAGGATCATACTGTCATTCTCATTGGTATCTGACATATTTCAACACGACATCTGCTGGAGATAAAAGTTACTAGTTTAACTCTAAACTTTACAAAACCCGCATTTTTGCAAATTATACATGCAACTGCTGTATTACATGATTACATGCAGGAAAAAAAATACTCATTCTCAATACAATATTTCTTGGATGGACTTGTTCTTATCCATTTACAAATATTATCCGTTTACAAATTTACAATTTTTACAATTATTCATTTACAATTTTTTCTATCAAGAACTACTTTTCTTGAAATCACTGGTGTATAGTTATGTCGGTATTATTTTCTTAACCCACCTTTACCCGTCTTAAGTCACACCCATGTCCGATGCCAATAGTCAGAAGAATTAAATACCTCATCAATATACATACAGTTAATGACCGAATAAACTGAAATATATGATTTCTTGCTCCCTGTTGACTTTTGTGTTTGTAGATAAAAATTAGCTGATAAATCCTCATTTTTTGTGTTTTGTTGTTTTTTCAGAGTTGGATCTGGACGCGTTGGAACGCGGCTGGCGTGTTCGTTCTTTGCCTTCACCAGCCTCTTTGCCGTCACCGAGTCCTGACTCCATGGAGCTCGTGAAACTGGTGCTCCTGGGTGCACCTGGCGTAGGCAAAACATCCATCGTTCAGGTACGTCGAAAGAAAAGGAACTTTTCTTTTTTCTTTCGACGTGAAACATATTGTTAATAAAATTATAGACTCCATCCTCGGGGATCTGAGTTGATCTTCCTTTGTGGTCTGCCATGGCATTCATGTGCAACATATACCATCTACTAGGAACATACAATCTTCCATCAGGCCTTAAAATAATCGTATTTACAAATACGATAAGAATAAACAATTAGCGTATTAATTATGGTACAATTTTTTATCTTTTGATAAAACACGGAGGTTCGATGTGTGGAGGAGCGTGAGCAATGGCGGTGGGCAACTGGACCCGGATTAATAAGCTAATTGTTACCATTTTTAATAAGCTAATTGTTTATTCTTATCCTATTTTTAAAGGCGGTTCTTTTAAGGCCTGGTGGAAGATTGAACGATTAACTGATCTTGAGATTGCAAGGTTTTATAAAAAGTACAAGAACATTTTTTAAATAAGATAAAATTATAGAACTAACTCATCTTATAAAAAACTATTTCGGCAACACTTTGTAAAAAATTCAATGTTCTAGGTTTAACACTTTTGCTCAAATAAATTTTCAAATTTGACCCTTTCCTTTAAAACGCTAGAAAATTGTGTTGTTGTTTTTTTTCCTTCCAAACATAATTAAAAATACTCAGAAACCAGTAAAAAAAATTAAACTCAAACCTTGTGACGCAAAATTAAACAAGTTAAAATGTCATGTATAATTTGTTGAATTTTGAAGGGAAAATCGAGTCTATTGCTCTTTGAAACCGATACTAGGTAATATATTTCTACGATGTGGTTGTATAAGTTTAGATTAACAAAACATAACTTTCCCAGTTTTAAGATAGTACGCCGGGTTTTATCCGGTCAAGGTTGGACTGGGACTCCCAAAAGGGTACAGACTTTAAATCACAAAGACGCAAACATAGGAACACCCATGCAACCTGGAGGAGATGGTGAGGGCATTGTTCTTGGGAACAAACTATGAGATAATCTGTCATACTTTTGAAGACTTAATATTTATTTTGATGGTGTGTCTGTACAAAATACACCATAGATTTAAAACAACCCACTGATACTGAGACACTGACACATGAGACATTTCAACATTGTTGGTGTAATTCTGTCTCTTTAAAGAAAACAGTATGAAATTATTTCGCAGTGATATTGAACAGCTTTCTGCCTACCACCGCACTTTCTTAGCGGTTCCTTCGAAATGTGCTTATTGAAGACGCATTTCTATTTTTTGTTTTAGAATTTTAAATTTCTTATTTTTAAGAAGGAAAGCACTTTTACTCGTTTGAGGGTTCATTTATCTTCTTCCCGGGAGTGCACGGTGACTATACATTCGNTTTTTTTTTTTTTTTTGAGACGTATCATCGAGCATGTTCCCACTTAGAGCGCCGACTAAGTAATTTTCAGACACATCCATTTTTTTATAAGTTCTGAAATATTAAAGATACTCAGTTTCAAATATCACAGCATTAGTCAACGTGTTCTTCTGAATATATTTATACCATTTTTAACAATTTTTTTGAGAAAAATCCTTAAAATTGATAAAAATTGAAAAAACTGATTTTAATACGCGGGTGGGACGGCTGGTCAGTCCGAGCCTGCTTCGGTTTAAACACCGTGAATGGCTTGTGCGTTATCTTTGAACTTAGTATCCATATGGACCCGGAGAGGGGGACACTTTACAGTACGGCGATCGCAATGCGCCCTACCAGCTAATTCGTGCCTTGGCGGGTGCGCAGTCTCACGCAGAGACTTCAACATGTGGTTATTACTGTGAAACAAGGGTGTGCCGAGAGGGAGGGTATATTGGAGATCAATCCCCTCCCCCCACCCGAAATTTAAAAATCTGTTCACTTGATATTTCTCCTAATATGTATACGTGTTTACACACAACCACACGCACACATACTTAAACATATATAATACATAAACACATGTTTATGTACGTACACACAAATAAATGTATGAGTGATATCCCTCCTCCGAAATAAAATCCTAGGTGAAAAGACTCGTTAACAGCTAATAAGGACTCATGACACTAGGAACCACCGCGAGACCATCGTATTACGCATTGGAATCTTGGCAAGTAGTTCGACAGTCATTGGCAGTTCATGTGTTTAAGTGACTTGTAAGGTGTTTTCTTGCACACATTAGTGCTGCAATAATTCATATATTAATGACATTGGTATTTCATTCCAAGGTAATATGAGATAAGATCCCATTTTCCATTGCGCATTATTATAGAATAGGGAATGTTGAACATATTCATTCTCAATCTAATGGCGCGCTATGGAAGTACAAATGCCGCTGAAAGCATAAATCAAGTGTAATGGTTTTCTGCAAGTCTCCGAACTTCAAGCGTACCTCTCAATAACAAGAAAAAAAATTGAGGAAAAGAAATTACTACAGATACCTGAATGTGCTACGACTAATAAGTCTCAAGGAGGTGCGTATAACGAGATTGTCTATGAGTATAACATAATTCATTTACTATACGTAACTTTATCACGAAAGAGAACTATTGTTCATATTTACCTGCAACCTACATCTAACGAATCAGCGATCGGTATGGAATCCTCAATAGTGATTTATGACTATGACAGTGGGATGTCAGTCCGCAACCTTCCCCCCAAATGAGGGGGAATTGTCATATCGAAGCACCGACCCGACAGGATTCGGTTGAAGGGTGGAGTCAAACTTACCGACCCAACGTGTTTACGTCGGTTAAAGAGTTCAGTCATACCTCGCCCTAAATCGTTTCTCGAACGGGGATCGATCTCGGCACCGTTCTCACTCGTTCAGTCCGCACAAATGGCCATCTGGAGACGCTTCCACTGAGCCACTGCCGTTGAACTGAAAAAAAACAACAGTTGCGCATCTTGCCTCCTAAATTTGGAATACATTGCTACACTTAGAAAATGTATTTTTCCCTTAAACTCAGCATATTGTATTCCCCAGACTTCGCTCTGTGTTGTACGTTGTCTCCTTAAAATTACTTTTATTTTGATTTATCAAAGTAAAGACGTGTGTTTAATTATTAAACATTAATTAATGGCAGAAGATACACAGAATCACATTTATTTGGTCTTCCATCGAATGATTCTGATTGTTCTTACGTATTTGTAACGCCCAATTGTTATGTATATCCAAACATATTGGAATTGATTCACCAACTCTGTGATACAAAAAGCAAACATTACACTTGTTAATCACACTTAAATTCTCTCAATCATTCCCACAATCTAAAGCCACAAACTTACTATTATAATGCCGTAAGTAATAACGTCAATCTGGTCACGATTGTAAAACATTTGCGCATTTTATTTAAGATTTTTACTCTCCTAAGAATGGAATAAAAATATTTGGTTACGTGTTGTAATATAAACAGAATACCAACAAATTTGTATTCAAAATAAAAAAGTTATTTTATAAGTACGTATTATAATCAAACAACATATTATTAGCAATATATTATTTTATAAATCTTAACTTTTAAAATAACTCTAAATTCCAGGTTAATTATTACAATAGTAGTAATGAGGCCACCGCCCCTTAATATTATTGTAATTGCCTACACTTTGTTACAATTGACCATCGAATATACTAGACTGAAGTGGCTACGTTAATTTTATCTCTTGATAATGAATAACAATATTACCTACAGTGTCAACGTAATATAGAACTGTAAAATGTAAATGCACAAATATTTTATAGGGGTAGTCTCTATTGGGAGCCTGTATATGAAATCCACTTATACCCGAAGGAAAACTCCGGGCTAGGATATGGCTACAAAAACAATGAACAAATTGCTTCAAAATGTTCATTGCTCTCTTCTTTGTCTTCTAAACTCTCCGCTTTCTGCTTCTCGCGCAACTGTGTTCCAATCGACGGTTTAGAATCGTGGCAAGGACACGCCTTGTTAAAGAGCGTTTCGCTTGACGCGTTTCATCTTTCTTAGGGCTCTGTAAAGCTTAGGAAGCTCGCTTCTTTGCTCTTCGTTGTTTGCGAGAGAAGATTGAACAAGAGCACCTTGCACCAAGGACGCAATAAAGAGGAAGTCGCAGGGCTAAAAAGCTTGTAGTTTACGGTATTGCTGGTGGATTTTACATTTTTTACATTCTTCATCACTGTAACGTCGGCGCCAGGACATGCCATAAATTTGTGAAATATTAATATTTCTTTGCATTTTCCAAGCCGGATTCTTTTAAGAATCTTACAATAAGTGGCCGGTCAGCGCCAAGACGGACGTGCGACGAACTTGGGATTCACCCTAAACCTTTTCAGTGTTGAGATATTGTTTGAACGAACACCTTTCACTTTTAAGGAAAGTACGTACAAGTGTATTCGAAGAATGCAGCCGGCGACGTTGACCCACTGGAATTTAGGCGTACCTGAAGAAAAGAAGAATTCTACGAAGTAATGAATGAAGTACATGCCGAATATAGAACAACGACAAAGGTGCCTGCAAGCGCTTCGGTGACGCCCATGGCGGTTTGTCCTTTGCGGCGCAGACTCTGCGTTCCTAGAAGCCAAAGGGGTGACCCAAACTGAGTGTTTGCAAGGTGTGGTGGCGAAGGCGTGGTTATTTGCTAATCACATGACTTCTTCTACTATATATTGGGAGGAGTGAAGATCCTAGTCGATTCTTTACGAGGGAATGTAGAGATCCGTCAGCACTGACATGTGACTGAGCTAAGACTAGGTCGCGGAGACCAGATGTTCGTTAGGCTGCTGCGGTAGTCTTAATGAAGTCGTTACTAGTTGCGAGTGTCGTAACTAGTATCAGTTAGTTGTTGGGGGAAACAACTTATAATTTTGAAGGTTCAGATAATCTGAGGGTTTTTACTATTTAGTTGTCTTCAACTAAAATTAACCAAGTGTTATTAATGCTTTCCGATAGCATTACTTGTGTAATAACAGATTATTAGATGTATTAATGATTTTGGGAGTTTGTCTCTGTTGTAAATTCAGATTTCTAGTTAATTTGTAATAAATCATTATTTATTGTTATTACACGTGTGTTTGGTTGCTCGGGAAACCGAGCTGGTGGCAGCGACAAAAACTACCATAGGAATTTTGGTATTTATGCGGATCCCGCTTCTACCAAAGAAAAAATAACATCGCATCAGGGTTTGAGATGTGATGTTACAATTACTATAAAGGAACATTGTTATCGTTTAACATTAAACCAAGTTTTTCACAAGTTTATTAGCAACTCCAACTAGTGGCGAAGAGAAAAAGATGTTTTTATTCTAGTACTTCCTTCATACAGGGAATATCTATCCAGGACACTTAAGGTAATACATGTCTATGCAGAATGAAATCACTAAAATATCTTAAATAAACAGAGTAACATGTACGTATTGTGATTTCAACTTGAAAAACATACCTCACGGGACTATTTAAATGAAATAATTACAATTGTAATTGATGATGAAATACATTGCGTCTTATGAAGAAAATACTTATTTCAAAAAAAAAAGCCAACTTGTAAATTCAGAGAGTGATGGAAATTTACTTCGCTTTGTAGCAAATTTTCCATAGTACTTTTTACATCACTTTTATCTATAGGTCACAGGATATTCACACAGGATACACACTCTTATGCATTTCAAACTAATCAAGCGAGTTGTTGAATATTGCTGCACAATATTATTGACTCATACATATAAATTAAATCATGGTTTTTCTTCGTTAAAATTCATATTGTGTTTTAAAACAATTGTAATTATCATAAAGAAAGCAATTATACATCTCCGTGATCTGACTAACTTGGATTAAATGCTGTTCCCACCTTAAATATCTCAAATATTACATTTTACTTCAAGACGCAAAATTTAAAAAACAAAACTTATAAGACGGAACAAAAGTAAATGTTCAGGTTAGAAACTGTTTTGCGAACCAGATAAAGGTCAGAGATTTTCTGGTAACAAAGAATTCATATTCGTATTTTACTGATATTTTAAGGAAATATTCGCACGATTGACGATCGAATAGACTTGACTGAAGTGACTACATTAATTTTATCTCTTGATAATGGAACTCAACATTACGAACAATGACAACGTACGACAGAACTGTTAAATGTAAATGCATATTTTATAGGTGTACACTTTATTGGACTTGAGCATAACTACAATTTGTGCTTAATTTTGTCTATCTGATGCAAATACTTGGGACAGGATATTGGTTCCTAATAATATCAACCAAATTTCCGTTACATCATCGATAGATTCAGAGCCACACAATTATATAACTAATAAGAACATAAGGGTTTTGATAAATACTCTCTGCTTCCGCTCTTCCTGCAGTGGCATCGGAAAACTGCTTAGGGAATTGGATTTTGGGTCGTAACTCAAGAACTGAAGGTTCGATTTTCGATTTTGCCCTCTCGGCCTCGTTCCTAATACATCAAACATCAGCGACAACTGTGTACACTGTTTCCTCTTATTGCAATAAAATTGCGCAACGAAACTTCTCAGATAATATTTCAATGTATCAACGGAATAATAATAAATATTTCATGAGTTGTTTTATAGAATTTTCGATGCATTTTCTTAAAGATTCTTGCTAGCATCCTTGATTGAAGTATCATTGATTGAACATAAGAGGTGTCAAGAAATTAAAACTTTATGAAAGACGCAAAGTGAATAAAATCCCACTCTTGGCGACCAAACTTAACTGAAGCGGCCGATAGAGATCAGTAGTGGGTTGAGATTGTGGTGCATTAGACCAAGAAAATAAAGGTTCTATTAAAAGATTTCACCGAAAATACGCGGACAGTGGAGACGTCGAACATTCGAGAACAAGAAAAGAAAACGTGAAGGCACGAGATTCGAAATCGATGGATCGATTCCTTTAATTTCAACTTTCGATAATCAGCATTAATAGATTAACGGAGGAAAACATATTTAGTAATTCATATTTTTAAAATACTTACGCCAACGTGCGATGAATTTAATTATTGCCCTCCTTTTACAAAAATTGTAAAATTCTTGGAACCTAGCTAGTGTATATAAGTATTTGTTCTAGTTAGAGAATTGTATAGTATTCTCATTTAGGGGTATATACTATGATTTTTCCTTCGGGTGCTCTGACAATAAATCAACCAATGCCTTAGGGCCCTTGATGGAATTCAAAAAAATGGTTCCTTACTTGCAACCTGAGAGCAAATTGTCCTCCACCAGGTCATACACAGTTTGTAATTGATTAGCGACCCAACACTCAAAGTATCCGGCTTCACCGTCAGTAGAAGACTTTGGAACACTTTGAATAAATTATGGACCGAAACGGAAGATGAGGCATAATGATGCTCAAATGAAGCCAGAGAGATTCGTTCTCGTCGGATCCAGTCCATTCAACATCAAATCACCGAATGTCCACCTACTCAGTGACATCCACGAACTATCTCCATTGGGTCTTGAATGGTTTAAAACCATAACGCCAATTCTCTGATAATATAATAGAATGCTACTCTCTCTCTTTTCTTTTAATACTTTTTGATTACTATGTATTCCTTTCATGTAACTTTATTATTGTACATACTGCACAGTATCTAATAACCGTACGAAATATATGTAACTACTCTTTTGACAATATTTTTCTCGTGTTTGAAGTCGTCTTGTACTTTATCACAACATTGCTGTAGTACTTTCAAAATAACTGATAACTTCAAAACTATTTTCCTGCACACTTGTCTTATTATTCATATAAGCTTAGTTTTATATGTACTCAACCTTGGCACGGTTGGGTACATTAATTCTGTAGCCCCGTCCTGGCCCGGGTTTTTCTCCAATTTTCCTTCGGATAGAAGCGAATTTTTATACAGACTCGCTAGTCTCTTTGCCTAGGATCGGCATCTATTGAACAATAAGTCTCGACTTTAGTGTTATTTAATAGTTAAGATCTATAAACAATACATTGCGAATAATCTATACTTTGATAATAATTCTTACTTCTGAAAAAACTTGTTTTGTGTTTTATTAAAAACAAATTTGTTAGTAATATGTTATAACACGTACCGAATTATTTTTATTGTTAGGAGTGTGCTGTAACGTTAAATCCGCTTTGGTTCTTTGTTTGCTTCCGGAGAGCAAATTAGTTTATTGTCCTCCACGTGGTCATACACAGTTTGTACTGTTTGATTGACTATAAATTTATCTATATATTATTATTGTCATTTGTATCGATGTGTTTATTCGCTTTGCAGCAGTTCGTGTGGAACGATTTCTCGGATGAGTACGTGCCCACGGAACGTAAGCACACCTATTACCCGTCCGTCATCATCAACGATCGTCTGTACGAGCTCAAGATCTCAGACATCCCGGTCATCCCGTACTTCCCTGTCAACTCTTTCTACGAGTGGACGGATTACCGCTTTTACGGCCTGCGCTCCGCTACAGCGTACGTGCTCGTGTTCGATCTCGCCAACGCAGATACCTTCCAGTACATTCGCGCTCTCAGGGAACAGATGGTGGAGAGTAGGGATATGCGCAATGTACCGCTACTCGTCGTCGGAAACAAGCAGGTGAGTATCTTTTTAGTTGTCGATCCTCTAAATCAGAGGTTCCTGAACTTACTGGCTCTATGGACCTCTTCTTTTACGACGAACAATTTCGCGTACCACCTTCATGTCCTAAAGGAGTTGAGATATGTTAATAGAAAAATGGCCTAAGTGCCAAAAACGTTCCTTTACTGGAGATTTATCTACATCATTTAACTGATTAAAATAATGGTGCTTTAAAAAAAATAATTATATAACGTATGTGACAGGTATTGCGTAAGCAATGGTCATGACGCCATTTTTCACTGCTCCTCCCCTGATATTTTTTTTCGTACAGCCGCTTGCCCTGCTTGCGTAATTGGGGTTTGAACGAGAGTTAAACTGAGGCATGGAAGGGAAAGCGTAAAAGCTCAAATCTTTATCAATTTAACTTTGTGTCATACGAGTTTGTATCAATTTAACTATCCCAAAGGTCTCCTTTCGGATTGAACATCGCGAACGGTTTGTCTGTTGGAGTTTTATGTTTCAGACTTAATGTCTATTTGGCTATAGAGAGAGCGACACCTTACTGGAGTCAGAGTGCGTCTAGAAGGAGTGGGTCCGATGCGTGTTCAGGTTTCCGCCATTTTTCCATCAAGTTGGGAACATATTTGACCCATTTCAAAGTATTTGAAATAGTATTTGACCCATTTCTAAACTTCAAATTAATTTAAGTCTTTGACTTCAAAAACTTAAGTAGAATAATCCCCTCCCCGTTCCCCGAAGAAAAAAGCAAAGACAGGCTGATGTTCGATCACAATTTATCGTTTGTTGTGATATGACATTTGATACAAAGTACTAATACTCATGTAAGGGCATCAAATTATCGATACTCAAAATACTAGTATTGAATCAAAAATGTCGATATGAGTAAAAAAATCGGATTCGATATAGAGTTCCTAATTACGGGTTCGTGGAGGCAATGACGAGCTCTAGCCTCGTGGAAATGTGGTTTTACAATAAGATTCATGTAAATCTTCCACTACGCCATTTGCTTCCTTTCATCTATTTTACATTATTACAATATTTTATTTTACAGTCACATCGACCAGTTTCCAGGTTTATTAACCGCTGGTGGTGGGGATGGGTCATAACCCCAACCGGGCTGCAATACTCTCTGACATCTTAGTTCAACATAAAGTATTTAAGAAAGGCATTTCATTGAACGATCATTAATCATCATTGAATAGGTTCATTAAAATTAATCTGATGTTAGCGTAAAAGAAAATATTGTAATAATGTAAAATTTTGATGGATCTTACAGTAAAACAACATGTCACAACACAGGCCTAGAGCTTGTTATTGCATAAGGACCTGTCGTAAGGGACACGTTTGTATCTCAATGATTTTTTGTTCCTATTAATGTGCTCTACCATCCTTCCAATTTTTTACGTAGATTTCTGGGACATTTTGTATATTACTTTAACCACTCTAATACATTTGTTTCTTTCCTTCAATGTTCATTTTGAAAACTTCCGTAATAAATTAGAAGATAGATATGATTCCATTTTAGAAGAGCACGATTGGCAATATTTACAGTAAAATTTATAATTAAAACAGTGCACATTTCCCTGAAATATTTTTTGGAGAAAGTAGACAAAATAAAAATTGAAAGGAGAGAGTTTCATGAACCAATCAATACCCAACCATTATGGCAAAGGTTTGTAATATACTGAAGTAAATTCGCCAGATATAATATTAAGAAAACCAAAGGCCTCACTCAGTCCGTTTACAAATCTATGTTCTCAAATTTAACACAATACTAATGATAGTACACTGACAAAAATATTTAATTCTTTCCATAAAATGTGTGTGAAAGTAACATATTACTACTAAAAGAAAATAACTTCTTCCTGATAGTGGGTTTTTTCTATACTTCAATCGAAACTTTAATTAGAATTGGTGGGATGGTTCCTTACTTGCTCCCGAAAAGTAAAATAGCTTATTGTCTTCCACATGACCACAACCTCCATGTTTTTTAATTCCTTTTTCAAGACCAATATCTATATAAATAAAAATTAAATGCTGTTCGTAGGTGAGCGCATCACTTGAGAACGGCTGGACCGATTTGGCTAATTAAAAAAATGTTCGTAATAGTTAGAATAAGGTTCTTAGAGAGAGAAAAGTAGGAAAAGTTGCCCGGAAAATTAGAAAAATCGGGGAAAACTGAAAGTACTTTTTTCTATGGGATTTTCGTATGAACTCAAGACCAACCCTCACGATTCGAACGATGGATATGCTTAATTCTTGTTTTGTTCTGTTCGTTATGGTCCTGGAAAAGTTTTCAGAAAAAACTTCGAGACAATTACAAAAGAAAGTCGGAAAATTCGGACAAACTGCGAAAATCTTAATTTTTGTCTGCACACTCGATCATAAGTGACGATAGGAACGACATTATCATTATTATATTTACTTTATTATATAGAAATAATATATCATTATTATCATCAATTTTACTAGGTTTACACATTTAAAATAGCTATTCACAAATCACAAAACGATCACAAACAAATTATTGAAATTCGGACAGAACAAAATCTGTCGGGCCAGCTAGTATTAGGATTATTTTGAGAGTACCTGACGCTGTCTTGGGTACATTTTCCGAAAATGAGTATTTGAGAAGACTAGTGTGGTAATTAGTTAACGAATCTCCAATTGTTTCGGTACTATTGTAATTGCGAGCTATGTCAAATCTCAGTAACAGTATTTCCAGATTCACAGAAGTAAATTGGGTCATAAACACGCTTCAAATTAGTTTAATAAGGGTCTCTTAATAGGGAATTAGTCCCCCATGCAACAATAGATTTCAATGCAATAACGATGTCAGCTGTTATCTCTCTGTGGGACCCTTTGTGTTGCTGAACCTGTAACACAGGATAACTTTGTTTCCGCTACTGTAAATTGACTGGACAAATGAGATCCCGCGCTCAAAAGAGTCGACACTACTAATAGAACTTACACCTTCCCCTTTTCGCTTCATGGATCATTATCTTCAGTAAAACAAATCGAAGGTAAAATACAATTATTAACATTCAACTTTTATTCAATTAAGATCTCAATATTTTTACGTCTCTATAAAGTACTTGTGTACATACAAACACATACTGAAAAAATAAAACATAAATAACCGAGTAAAATTAAGTATACTTATTCAAAAAAAGCAGTTGTATAAGAAATGGACAAGAAATACGACAAATTAAACATTTCTTATATTATGACGGGTATCAAACCTAACACTATATGAAATAGGTAAATAAAAATTTACTTATGACAAAAATTATTTATATTGCAATTTTGAAATAAGTAGTAGGACCTGTAGATGTGTGCCTTTTTGCAGATACATAGTGCACCTTCCCCTTTCTCTTCAGATCGTAAAAAGGTCTGTTAATCGAAAAAAAATGTTTAAATATATTCCTATTTGAATAGTACATTTACTAGTGACTAATTTAAAACTAAATAATAGAAATATGTGAATGTCTTGTTAATTTGTTTAATTTATTTTCCTCCTTCTTTACCATTTTCTAATAAGAAACATAATGTTATTTCTGATATTATTTTTAAAATATCATTGCTTATTTTTGTAACGTATTGAGACCCAAATGAATCACATTATTCATAACCCAGTCTCTGGTGATATGCGTTTTGTCTTGTATTATCTCACTCATATTCATTATCTTTCCCTCCTTTCTTCACTCCGTAATTTGCACGTGATATTTTCGTACTTCTCTATACGTCCTGTTTTCTAACGTAACTCCTCAACCAGTCCCGCTCCTAGATGTCATCATATGAAACCCCTACCTCAATCACCTTATTATGTATGTAATTATTTTTAATTTCTATACAGTATGTAGTATGAAGATGCTATGAAAGGATGTAATGAGGTGAATTTTAGGTTGAATATGTGTGTAGAATGAGTGTATATGGAGCGAGGATTACTAGCTCTGATGATGATATGAATTATATCAAAACATCGATAAGTAGGAATTGAGTGGTTTATATATGACCTACACGCAAAAATATACCAAATCCCATTATGAATTCGGAGGACAAGAACAAGATGGAGGATATTTTTAATTTCAAACTTGTTCGAAAAACGAGTCATCCTTTATTGAAGTTTTCAATTTCTATTTAAAACGTTACTTAAAATAAAGGTAATGGAATCATACATCAGGGAGTTGTAACTAGGTAATGAGTCACTGTCAACCAGCAGACTCCTGGTGCAGTCATTAATCTGTGCGGTGATATATGGCAACAGCTGCAGTTTGTACCTGCGGAAACCACCAACACGTACGCCTGCTCTAACACACAATCTACTCCGACTCCCCCTACATCCCTCGTGTTCCACGTTCAACGGAATAACGTGACTAAATTATATACACGAAATTGATACGTGAAACATTTAAAATACTCGCCTAGGAAACTTCCTCTGCATATTTATTAATGATGATGATGAACATTATTGGACGTCATTATTTCATGATCCAAAAGAATGATCGAATGTTTCTAAGGTACATATATGATTTTGCATTTTGTTGTAATGTATTTAAAATAAGATATATTATTCATTAGTTCATGAAACGAAAACTATTTTAAATAGTTAATCATCAAGTCAAGTTACTGAAATTGTCAAAAAAAAAAATTCCGCGTAAGAACTATTATGTTAATTTCTTGCTTTATTTCGTAAACTATAGATTACGGTTAATTTTATTCCTTAGCTCTTTGGATCTAACATTTAAACTTTTGGATGGGATATCACACCCTCTTCGCATCCGAACTATAAAGAATGGGATGACATCCTAAAGTTTGGAGGAATTATTTTTCCCCTCTGAATTTGCCTCTCATCCAATCCTAGGGTATTCACATATTTATTTTTTCTAAGTAAATTAACGAATGGGTTCCAGAGGAAACTTCTTTAATTTTGGCGAAGATGTTTAATGTCGTTTGTATGAGTGTACGTTAAGAAGTTTGTTCCCCTGATTACTCACGAAAAAATTGATACATCAAAGCGAAACTTGAGATTTGACTTTGAATGCATTGAGAGTAGAATTCCGTTTTTGGACAGTTCATCTACACACCACGCTCCACTTCCTGATCCTTACAATTCAAAATGTTAAAAAAATCCATAGAATCATATTGTTTAGTTGATTCTGCGTATAGATTTCTAAACTGCACTTCTGTACGTTGCACCGTTTCCGAGATACAGCGAAAATCCTGTTGGTACCTTTTTAAATCAGCTTATAAGGTTACAAAGAGTTTAAGATAATTCATACAATCTGTATTTGAATGTGCAGACATGAGTGCTATGTAAGGTTGGGATGAGTATCTAAACTGAATGATCATTTATATTGCTATGAAATATTATTTTTAATAAAAAGATATACACGAAATTGAAACCGTAGAAAAATACAGCGTGGGCTGACGGCTCTCACCACCCGCGCGGTATGCTGTTCTAGGGTGCGGGTGGCGGCGTGTTAGAAAGGCCATTAGTTTTCGGAAGAGCTGAACAAAATAATAAAATTTATTTCTTAAGAAGGAAGGGCACTCGGCACTACAAAGTGTGTTTGGAGCGTGAGAAAGCCACTGGAAACGTTTTAAGACCCACGACGGAAGGCGCGGCCCACTTATACCACAGTAACGGACGTGGCCCGAACAATTGAAAAATAGTTAAGAATATTTTGCAGCATCGAGACAAGGGCGCGAGTCGAAAGCGGAAGTATACTAAGGGCGCGGTTTCTTGAGCGTTTAGGGACAAAGGACAGCGAGTATCAAAGCAAGGTAGTCATTAGGGACTTCCGCGGCGAGCCCGAGCTCGCAGAATTCCAAATTGTGGGTGGTCGGCAAAAATGTGGTAAACAAACAAACGTCGCGACAGCTTTAGCCAATCCAGGGAAGCTTGCTGGAAATAAGACGAAGGCAAGGATTGGTTAAAAAAAGATCACGTACTACGACGGGGCGTGAACTGATTTCGAAATTTTGCATCAAAGTTATAAAAAGAAGAGGTTTTAGGTTTTTGACACAGACACATAGAGAGAGTCGGACTTCAGAGGACCGACAGACACTTCAAGTTTTCTGTTTGTAGTGCTCGGGCACTTCAATTATTTCCGAGCATTCCCTACTTCAAGATATAGCATTTTCGTCGTGGATCAGGTTTTCCCTGATCACTCCAATGGAATCGATAGTCGTAATTAAGGAGTTTGAGCGCGACAACTTGGATTCTGTGTAATGAATCTAAATTACTTGGTTACCAAGGGGCTTCGACTTTAGAAATCTTCTCATAATGTGTTCGACTCGGAGTTTTGCTACGATGTCAATTAGCTAATGGGCTAAGTACCGTAGTTGGGCCGTGAATAGATTTCGTGCTGAATGGAGGCGAGCGAGACGGGGCTTCAAACGGCGACGCTTAGACCGGTGGCCCCAAAGCACTAGTCAACAGCTGTCGGGTGGCGGCGCTGAGGCTACGAGGCGGCGGTCGGGTCCTTGATCTCCGAAGGGTCATGAACAACCACACCGTTTCGAGACGGTCAGGTCATCTAGTAAGGTAAAAACAATCTGATAGCACGTCAGAATAGCAACAAAGTGGCGAGATACTGTGAATCAAAAGGTGCGTGTGCTCCGTGATGAAAGAACCAAATATGAATAAGAATTTAGTAACAGTTTACGAAAACATTTTAAATAGCAATCAAACTTAGTTAATCTATGTTTTTAGTATGAAATCAATGTGGGACTAATAGTGTACCAACACTTACGTCCATCAAGAAACGAATGTGATAACGTGTGATTTTGGGGGAATTGTATGGGGAGAAAAATGAGCAGTTAACAGGTGTAACTTCGTAAGTAATAAATAAAACTTCATTTATCGATGCTGTGTAAAACTATTCTAATTGTGCATTTCATTGAATAAATGGGCCGAACCCACCCTCATCCGAACTTCCCTGGCACCAGCTAGCCGGTGCAGACGCTGATAGTAGAGTGGGCTAGGTAGCTGGCTCACTCAATCAGCAGCATCTCACTTTTATTGTGTTACAATTTGACGCTCCAACGTGTGGCTCAATTTATTTTAGCTCTTGTTCACTTAAAAATGTTACAATATACGTCATCGCGCTTGATTATGGTAATATATTATGATTTCTTTTATGAATGTGTTTTTCTGTTACCTTACATTTTTATTGCAATATAGGATGTCTGAACTATGACATTTTTGTTATGAATTATAATTGGAAAGTTGAGTGGGGCACACTCCAGATTCTTTTATGCTCTGTTCTATTGACCGATTCTGGAATAAGAAACCTCATTTTCTCGGGTTTTCCTCCGAGCAGAGGTGAAATTTTTATACATGTTCTTTGGGTTCTTGTCTAGAAGCGGCGTCTATTGAAATAATTACCCTCGAATTTTGTATCATTTTCATACTTACGATTTATAAACACTATTTTCCGAATAATCTTTAGTTCGAAAATAATACGTACTTGTGTAATAAGTTTTTTATGTTTAATACAACTTTGTTGATATTATAACACGTAGCTAACTTTTTATCTTATCTAAGGAATGTGTTGAAATTTTCAATTCGCTTATGCCTTAGACCTCTTGATCAGAATTGATGGGATGGTTCCTTGCTAGCTTCCGGAGAGTAAATTAGTTTATTATCCTCCACGTTGTCATACGCAGTTATATACTGCTTTTTTATATAATAAATGTATTATTATTATTGTATCATTTGTCCTACAGGACCTGATCGTGGCAGCGGGGTCCACCAACGGAGCCGGGAGCGCCGGTGCCAGTTCGGGTCTCCTGACGAGTGGCGGCGGATACGCCTTGTGTGCGCCGGGGGGCGGTGGAGGCGGTGGCGGCGTGAGCGGGGCGGGACCCAGTGGCGTCGGAGGTGGAGGACCATACGCGCTGTGCCCTGTCGGCGGCGGTAGTGGCTGCGGCACCGGGGGCAGTGGTCCGGGAGCAGGAGCCATCTCGTGGGGTGGCACCGCAGACTTCCGAGAGAAGCGACGCGACATCGTCAATTTAGTGAAGAAGAATTGGAAGTGTGGATATGTGGAGTGTAGTGCCAAGTACAATTGGAGAGTCGTGGCTGTTTTTAAAGAGTTGATGCGAGCGGTTGACGCGTTAGAGANTGCCAAGTACAATTGGAGAGTCGTGGCTGTTTTTAAAGAGTTGATGCGAGCGGTTGACGCGTTAGAGACGGTTCCTCCTGGTAAAGACGCGTGGTCGCCGATGACGGACAACTTGCATGGTGCGTTAGATAGGAACAGATGTGTGCTATTATGAACTCATCGTTTTCACTTGAAACGACTATTTCACGGAGAGAACAAGTTTGGATATGAGATCCGTATTTAAAATAATCTATCTTTGGATGTGACACCCCAAATTTATAGTATTCGAACCATAAGGTTGGATGTTCCATACAAAGGTTTGGAGAAATCCTTTCCTTCAAATTAAAGACTTACGACCTTCAACGGACGAATAGTATATATTTTGTGATTCAAAGCTCACAACGTTTCGGCTTAAGTTGAAGTCGTTGCCGGGCGGTTCAAATTATAACAAGAAACATAACAGAAAAATTGAACATGATCTTCAACATGTATACAATATATGTTTACAAAAATGCAAAAAACTACACAAACATGTTATAATATTGTATTTTAAATATGAGATAGTTTATCTCTGTCTGTGCGCAAATTCAAACTCCGGTTTGTATATTTTATAAATATCATTTCTGATATGCAACGTTTGTAATAATTAACTTCTTCGTCCAATATTAATGTACTCGTATTATTCCAATCCATAAAGTGGTCATAATTAATGCAATGAGAGGTTACTTCATTTCGTTCTATTGATTTTACATTTCGTTTCACGTTACACAATATTATAACATTTTTGTGTAGTTCCAGCTTTTATGTAAACAAATTTTGTGATTATATTTATGTTTAATATCATACTCAATTTTTCTGTTATGTTTCTTGTTATAATTTAAATAACTTGTTATCAAGTCGAAATGTTGTGAGCTTTAAATCACAAAATATATAGAGTTCGTTCGTTAAAAATCCTTAATTATTTCTTTAATTTAAATCCTTTCCTTCCCCTGAATTTGGATTTCGCATCCAATTCTAGCATAATCGTAGTGTTTTTTAAAGAATGGTAGAACAACGCATAAAGCTGTTGGTAAGCCTATTTTAAGGCAATAGGCTGACTCGATACTGTGTTCGAAATACATACTGTGTTCGAAATACGTTTCAGAACTTACTAGTCAATTAGAAGTAAATGAGTGTAGGATATCTTGGGACAAAAAGGATGATTTGTTTGAAATAAAGGTTACTTGGTAAAGGGTTTTGAATTTTACGACGTCAATGACAAGTGTCATTGGTCTTTACACGAAAGAATTCTCTCAAGTTAGTTGTTTGAACGCACTCCATATCTAATTGTACAAAACCAAAGGGGGTGTTGGAGAGTGTTCTCTCACTGACTCATATAAAAGTTAAAGTTTCATTTTTAATAATTGAAAATTTAATTCATTAAACTTAAGTGTATCATGATTTGACGTTCTATTTTTTCGGTGTAAAATATGGAGAAATATTTATTTTTTGAAGTTGGGAGGGTTTGTTTGGGAGATGGAGGCTGCGTTCTCCCTGCGTTTTTTAAATTTTTCCTCTGTGGTTACTTCATAATTTGAAACGCGTATTGTAATAATTGCAGTAGAAACTGAAAGTGCTCGATTAAGTGAATGAACAGAAGAACGAACTATAGGATCCGCATAGCGTTTCATCACGATCGCCTACATTATGAAAGACAATTGTGTTCTTTAGTAATATAGTTGGAAACAAAATGTTTTGAGACCAACTCCTAAATTCAAGGTGAAATGTTGCCAAATTGTACTCAGATCTTCCCATTGTAAATAAATATTGACTTCAATAAATATATCTTAATACTAAGGAATACGTTTATTTTATAGATGGTTTCTTGTGTACTATACAAGAATACATTATTCTAAGAAGAACTTAAGAGTATCATAAATTAGAGTCATATCAAGTTAAAAAGACTTCAAGAGTGGCAAATCAAAAAAAAATTGATATTTCTGTTGAAGATACTGGAAGCTGGTCAACTAAAGTAACTAGTAAGGCATTCAACAACCCCTCATTTTGACAATACTGCAAAGGAATATAATTCAATTAGCTTGTTTACTTTAACAGTTGCACCAATAAAATTTTTATTTAAACTGCAAAGTTGTCACCTGTTTATCCTGCAGCAATATCACTATCTAGAAATATCAGGGGACCCAGCTATGCTCAGATGTATTCGTTTTGAAAATTATTGTGAGTAAATTTTTAATAAATGAATTTATATTTCTTCTTAATTAATTTGATAAGTTAATTTAATTTTTTAATTTAATGAAATTTGTGTTAAAAATGCATTAAAAAATTGTTATATATTTGTTTTTTTAACTTTAATTATTATTTTACTAGGGAACACAGCAACGCTCGCATTTAGTCAATAGAAGAATATTTTCAAGGAATTTTTTAATTACTAATTCTTATTTTACCGATGAATGATTATTTCTTATAATACTGATGACTATCAAGTAATGTCACAGAGCGGCGCCTGCGCTACTGGGAAATGTATCATTTATCTTTTCATAGATAACGGTAGTGAGTATTGTCCATTGATTCAGCTGAAAACATTCCACAGAAGAGTCTAATGTCATGGCATGTAGCGAAGGGAAGGAACTGCGTTACGTTCACAAACGAAAGCCGATTGAAATATACGATTTTTGACCTACAATAATTTTGTAAAATTAATTTTTACAAGATTGACATTTGTGCCATTCGATTCCTAATATTAAAAGTCTCGAAATAATCCAACCATTACTTTGTGACATAGCCGAGTTAAACTCACAATTATTGGTCTATAATGAGAAAAAAAAGGATATATTTTGTACATCATATAAGTTTTTATTGTATTTGGTGCCATCCTCACAGCGCTGCGTGGTCAGTTACTTCTGCATGTGCCGCAAAAATTGCATAAAACATACATTGAATATCAACTGCAATATGGTGTTTGATTTCTGTGAAAATGAACGGCAAGAGTAGACTGTTTAATGTACCGTTACGGGTAAGTTTTGTTTACGAATAAGTTATATCCCTTTTGTGTTTAAGGGTAAGTTATCTTCACAGATAAATTAAATATTTAAATCGCATTTCTTGATCTCATAGAGCAAGTTTTGTTTCGTTTTGTGAGTAAATCTTACAGGATTTTACGTGTAAACCACAGATACCTTATCATAAACTAGGAAATAAAAACTACTTATTAATGTACATTATTATAAAATTACATAAATATTTATGAAAACTTTTATATTTTAAAACAAAATTGGAATTGCAAAAATGTATTGTCACATTTGTGAAAAGCGACCAAATCAGGATTAACCCGAACGACTAGCAAACGTTTACAAGAGTGTGCAAGATCGCTTATCATTCGAAACTTCAAACTTATGCATTAAGTGGAAGCAAAGTTGCCGAAGGCGAAGAGAAACTGGGAAGTCAAATATCTAAACATTCGCCATTAATTTTGCCGAGTGTAAAAAATATTAATAAACTCAAAAACATCATACAGGGAACAAGTATTGAAAAAAGATGGTGTCATGCAGCATATCAGCTCTGCCAGATATTTCCTAAAACTTTATAACAACAGTTATGTAAAAATAATGTCGAAACACTGGAGGTGTATAGAGATTTAGTGAAACATTTCAAAATTCAGGAGGTCAAATTCTTCACATAAAAAATATAACAAGAAAGTGCATTCAGAGTTGTGTACGTGACCTTCTGCAAGTGCTCCGGCTTGGCAGAAGCACCGGTACGCTAAAGTTAGTAGACTCACCTTGGTTGAACTACTGTGACATTAGTCTTGAAACTGCTGGAATTATTGTGACTACATTTGTGATGTCAGATCTTGATACACTTGAACACTCAGCTTTTGCTGTTGGAATATGTTTCCACTAGCGACATCCGTTGTTGTATTGTTAGATGTCAGTTTATTACTATAAGTATAAATTAATTATAATAGTAGCGCATCACGTATAATCCGCCACGTGGGACTGCTAATGACAGTATTTCACTCAATTATACAAACGTACGCAAGATGAACGATAAAGATCACACAACTTTGAAAACGTAAAAAAATACTAATACTTATAACCACTTATTATCATCATCCCCTATTGACTTACGGAGCGTAGCTCTGGATCGACCTTCTTGACTCGCGATCGGCGAGGAACTCTTTATAGACGTGGACAAACTTCCTGGACAATTTTCGGGAGAAATGATTCTCTATAACGGGTAAAATGAACAAATATAATAACATCTCACGCCAACCAGCATGTGTCTTTCCGAAGACACTAGGGCTTGTCATTCATCAGATGACTGATGAACGGGTGTGCCGAGCTCAAGGGACGAAAATGCTATATTCTATCCTCAAACAAGGGAGAAGTTCTAAATATCGCTTAGAAATAATGAAATAAATACACAAATATATTATCAAAAAAGAAGTTAAAAACTGCGAAAGAGGATAAGAAACTGATTTACTCTCGGGAAGCAAGCAAGGGACCCTCCCACCAATTCTGATCAAGGTCCCTAAGGTAGAGGTGGATTTAACATTTCAGTACACTCCTCGGGTAAGAGTAGTATTAATTAGACCATCGCATAGAGAGCCTGTACATAATATCCACCTCCACCTGAAGGAAAAGCTTAGGAAAACCCGGGCCAGGATGAGATTACAGAGTTTATGCACACAACCGTTTTAAGGTTGATTGCAAATATAAATAATCTTCTATGGCTAATAAGAAACAGTAATAACACGCAGGAAAATAGTTTTAAAATTTAATCAATTAATTTGAAAGTACTGTCGAAACTGTGATGTGAAACTGCTTTTAGGACATTAGTAAAATGGGTGAACTAGTTCAAATTGCGACGTAAATTTTTCCATGGATTTTAATGAGGTTATTATTAAACCAATTAGCGTAAAAAAACAATACGGTGAATTCACAAGATGCAGAAGAGAATTACGATGTATTTTTCCTGAAGGTAATAGTTTTAGATCACAAAATCTTCTTCCATGGTTCTCATTGTGAGTGTTAATAAAGCAAATGTGTGTTTTGAAGATTTATTCAGTGCACAGTAATGGGTTCGTCGCTACACATATTCAGTGGCTTTAAATGATAAAAAATTGTGTTTATGAACAACGGTCAAGTATACCAATATTTATTCAGTGTATTGTTGGTTTTTATGTCGGGTAGAGGCGGATTTATCATACAGGTTCTCTAGGCTTTGTCTAGGGGCGGGTCTATTGTAACAATAAATCGTGAATTTAGTGTTATTTCAATTTTTAAGCACTATACTCAGAATAATCTATAGTTCGATAATAACTTACATGTAATTTTTTGCTTAAAATTACAAACATATTGACATTCTATTAGTATTATAACTCGCAGCTAACTTTTTATCTTATCTAGGAATTTTTGCTGAATTTTTTGAATCCGCCTCTGCCTTAGGGCCCTTGATCGGAATTGATGGGATGGTCCCTTGCTTGCTTCCGGAGAGTAAATTAGTTGTTTTTTTTCCTCCACGTGGTCATACGCAGTTTGTACTGTTTTTTGACAATAAATTTATTTATTTATTTATTTATTATACTTACTTATTCGTTTCCCTATCAAGTCATTTTATTCCACAAGTGCTTCGACCTAACTTCTCAAAATCATACACTTCTCTATATTGAACAAATTTTAAGTTCCAATGAGTTCACTGAAAAATGTATAATTGTGGAAAAGAATGAAAAATCTAAACCCGTTCTTGTAGAATTATCTACTATGGCAAGTCATGACCGACTTCATATCTCTTGTCGGTCTTCAAAAATACGCATCCCTAGAAGAGAGTTAAGGTGTGGAAGATAATCAATAAACAATATGAATAAATGGAATTGTAAACATTAAGCTTAAAGCAATAATTCAATAGTAATTAGGTACTTTATTAAATGTCGAACAGATGACGTAGAAAAAGAATGACACGATATTTATCTTCAAAACTTCGAAAAGGGACAAAGATAATAAAGATTTTCCTTAGCTACAAGGAGAAGAGAGCAGAAAATGTATTTTAAATCAATAAAATTTTGCTTTGAAATTTAAAAAATTGAACTGCGTTAACTAACGATCTAAGAAACAAATAAAGTATTTTTAACAATTTGAAGTATATTAGTTCAATCCTTCATAAACAAATTTTGCAACAAACTGTAGCCAATATTTTGATGTTTAGTGTGTCTTTTTTAAAAGTCCATCCTCAAATCCTTGTTCCTGATAGAGTCTTATGTTTGTTCCTACATCGTTTGTTCCTGATTAATACTTATGTTTAGGAAAATTTGATGGATTAAAATGATCAAAATTCAGTGTATTCTTAAGTCTGAAAATTCAAATTCTCAAAATAGACCTCAAGGACTTTCTGCGATATTGCTGGAGGAGGTTGAGATCATACAAAAGAAAATAACTCGATGAAAGGTTTCATTATGTTATGTACTAAGGTAAATTTGCACTTGAGATGACATTTTTTTAATCACATTAGCAGAATTAATGACGTAATAAAAGAAGGACTTGTAACTAAGAGAGTATGTCTTCTCTTCAATCCACATTGAGCGGCCGAAAGGAGCCTTCTAGGCCGAAGAGGTCCTCGTGAGTCTTGGGCCGTCCTGGTCGTTTGCTTTCGTCCACGCCGTACTTGGAGTCCTCTTCGAAGTAGTCTTTCCATTCCATTAAGTTGTTCGCCCAGCGATCTGCACACAACGAATGCAAAGTTTGTAGCTTTTTACTACTATGTCCCAGTTCCTGTAACTGTGACTGCTGAAACGCGAACCCTCCTTCTATCCATGTCCTACTAAACCTAGTACCACTAACTCATACTATTACTAATTACTCCTACTAACATCTTCACGTGAGTTGTTGGCAAATGGAACTAACCTGCCCATCTACTAACAAGAACCCCTACCACGCATCTCCTAACCCCTATCGCCCCATGTAGATAAGCTTCAATAGCACGCTACATTTCCCATTCACAAAAACAAAAAATACATCACACATTACGATACAGGGTCCATCCCACGAGAAAGTCCCTTTCGATATCCTGCCTTGAGCAGCGTGGCACAGTCTGCGCACGTGTTGTCATGCGTGTATTCCCAACTTGCAAACATCGTCCTCTGCTGATCCTTAACCAACCAATATTTTCCCTTAGCTGCCCTTCATCAAGATGTCACAGAGCGGTGCTCACGCTACTTGGAAATGGGTCAGTTTTTATTCCATAGTCATCGCGTACGAGTGATGTGCATTGTTTCCGACGAAAACATTCCACAGAGTAGTCAAATGCCATGACCTGTAAATAAGCCCTCAGCAGACAGATGCATCACCGGTGTGTAAATACATTTTTTCAAACCCAATATATTGCTATGTTACCAAGCGAATGTTTTTGGTTTAGCACGCAACTCTGATTTATCCGTCATTTCCGAAGGTCAAATTAGGGACATTATTGTGGGATGGTCTCTGTAGTGTGATTATGCCAAGGACTAGTGAAGCACATAACTGTATTTTTTAAACTTTCAATTTCGTAATCTAATCTGCTTATATCAAAAATGTCCGTTATATCAGTAATTCATGAATTATGGTGTATTAAAAACAGCCATTAATAAAACCGTTTAAATTGAAACAATTTATTTGAAGAGTTGATTAAAGTCCTCTGCTTTTGCGAGTTTTTTGTGGAATTATTTTTACTGATTGTCAGTAAAGAGAAGGCAAATTATGTATTGTGCTCGTATACATTAATTTTAAAAACGAATGATAGCTTTTTATATTGATTTCGTTAAAGAGTACGGGAATTTAATTAAAAACCATCCCTTTATTGGCTTTATCCATAAAAATCCGTTCAACGTCAGTTTTATTCAAATATTTGCCCCGCAAGGTCCAAATTTTATTAAACGACTCGACAGATAAGAGTTTATTCTTTAATTTTAAGAAACCAGGACATTTAAAAGCAATCACCAGGTGATACTACTTTATCTACACGATTTCAACGTGAAATTATCAGTAATATACAAGTTAATAAATATCTAGTAGTGTTAATGACATCAAATACACAAGGGGAAGAAGTGGCAACAGCACATAAAAGTCGTTCTGCACTGATTGGAATATTAATGTCAAGAAAGTTATCTATGAGAAACTGAAGTGATATCTATAGGATAAGAAGAAATAATGTACACGCATATAATAATAATCACACAATACATTACATTAATTTCATGGATGATTCAACTGTTTTTAGCCAGATATGAATCTGGCATCTTTGAAAATGTGTAGGTCTCAAAATACATTGTACTTTTCCTTTGTCATATAATAATCAAATGTTCTAGGTCTATATGTAATTTCAACTAAATTTCTTTATAATAGATCTGATAATGTTGGCAACATAATGGCAGTTCGATGGTGTCGTATGTGGATTGTATGTGAATTATCTAACTAAATATTATACTCTTTTGTGGCTCAGTGTGAGTTATTCAGATTGACGGGTTTGTGTGGCGGGATTATTCTAATCCCTCAGTTGAATTTGACCTTCAGTTGCCTCCTCCGAGTCCTCTTAGGAAGGAGCTTTACTTTATTATACTCGTACTCGACGAGCCCTATCAAGCCTGGTTTACACGCATAGAGTTATAGGGATAGTAGAGAAGCAAGTAGAGTGCACTCTCCTCTCTACCAACCTATAGAGCACGAGCCATTTACTCACAGTACTGTGATGAGGTATCGATTGACGTGCTATCAACGGTAAAGTGAAGTATCATACATTATACCAAATAAGAATTAACCTACGTGATTGTTGTTCATGGTGCAAAAATGATAAATTCGTTTAGGAAGAGGTGAATTACGCAATTTTTTTGCTGCAGCAATTTCAGAAGAGAGTATTTTTACATGTTTTTCACATGTTTCTGACACTTCAAGTCAATTAAGATATCCAGTGGACACATTGGAAATATAAATCTTTATTTCTTAATTAATAAACTTCGTCTACATATCTCTACATATGTAATTTTATCTCAAAGTATAACGGAACTTCTAACTTTCCATTTCATGCATTGATTACATATAATTATTCATTAAGTTTAAATTATCTTAAATATCATTTAATTTCATCGAATTCGACTTTAAAGCCTCATTTATTTAACAATCCTGATGTAACAGTTTCATATTAAGCAAGAACTCACCAGCTATTTCTTGGATGGATTCTGCGTTTCCTCCATATTCTTTTGGCAGTATTTCTTTTGGAACACACTCACAAAGTGATTCAAGGTTGGAGTGAATACTTATCTGGAAAATAAATCACAGAACTGCAACATGTTTATCATCACTAAAACTCTATACGCCTTTTGTGCGTAGTTATTAGTTTAAAAACTACTTTGCGGTTATGTTTGTAAATTTTCAATTGCAATACCAAGCTGCAATTATTTCATAATTTTATACACTGCACTTTCAATGCAAACATTAGTAGTCTAATATACGATGAGAGCATAGGCATCCGCGGTCGGAGTTACATGAACCTTGGCTGTTCGGGAATCGCTGCGTCAGTATTGTTCATCTCAACTTGGCGATTCTCAGACAAACAAGGCTAACAACCTAAAATAAAACTTAATATGCTCCTAGGTGGATATGTTGTTAGCCCCAGGTTTACCACGTGCCATGAGCACTTCACAAGCTACGATATCGCAAATGTTCTTAATTTTGGATTACTTTTCACATACATGAAGTTCTGTTAATAATTTGAGAATATACTTACTCTTCGTTTCAGCTTTTCCTTCATGAATGATTTGAAAAGGTTGAACACAGTTTCCATGGAAGATGACATATTAAGGTAGTGGAAAGCTTTTGGTCGTACTGGATATGCTTCCTAAGAATGAATCGAAAACAAAATGTCAAAAATGTTCTGGGAATAGAAAATAATATTAATAACACAATATAAAAAATTAAACTATATTGTGTTATATATTAAATAATATATAAAAGAGTAATCAATGATATGTAATAGTTTATATAAAATTAAGTATTTTCAAGAATATATTAATAACTGTTCAAATGTATATTCTCGCAGTTTGCAAGGTTGAGTCTGTCGTGCAAATAAAGTTATCTGACGTCATAATAATTCCCATAACGCGGTTCTTTTCAGATTCTTAGTGTAGACTATGGACAGACTGGGGCTGGTCTCCTCTAGTACGCCTAATCGCAACCCGATCCGATTTCGCCTGGGAACTTGGTTCTGAATTGCCTCAAGTAAAGCAGCCAACGACTCTTTTGTGTTACCCGTGATTTTGAGATTCTCGTCAAACCTGCTCTATATATCATCCATGTTCATGTATTTTGGTGAATAGTTTTTTATTTGTATCTCATACGCTTCAAAACAGCTTTAGATGTAAAAAAGTAAAATGAACTGACGAAGATGTAAAGTTCATTCAATTTCTTCAGTATGTAAAATTAATTTAATTTAATGTTTCTTTTGTAACCGTCAACTACAGGTTTCTCGTGGTAAAAAGTCCATTTGTATTTGTATGTGTTTCGAAATGATCATGCAGGTAACAGATTAAGTAAACCTGAGCCGATCAACCGGCTCTTGCGTGCAGGTGCGCCACACGCTTGCGCAGTTCGGCAGAATTGACGTTCCCGTCTTGAAGATATAGTAAAATATTATTCAGTAAGCTGTTGTCCCAGCGGCGGACAACAGTGAATCATATCACAGATGCTACTCCCTCGCAAAAGGGTAGTTCAAACTTACGCCACCAGTGCGCGCCAGTGACCGGCTGAAACTTATTAGTCTCGAAGGAAATATTTCAGAATTCCTGCGTCAGAGACCGCGGCGGTAGCTCGACCTTGACCGTCGAATAATATGGTATTCATTTGTTTCTTTTTTATTGTATATTTTTAGGGCTGCCTTTGTACGAGCAACGAGACGAAGAATAAAAAATACGTATTGTATCGTATATAATTTGTTTTATGCTCATTTTTTCATATTGAAACATTTATTTAACATTCACATTATAAATAGTGTGAATTATTTCTTAATTTCAAGTTATTATTAGCAGAGCAATCAAAACTTCCGAACAATGAAATCTTATTTTTTATAAGCTCCAATGAGATTAATTCTACTTCAACAATATGTGTATTTTTTATTGAAGTGATCTTCTTTGCATTCACACTTGTGAAAACGCTGTTCTTAGATTCCTGCTTGCAGCTCACATCTTCAGGCTGATTGTACTCCGGCAGAATTTTGTGTTTTGTGTTAAACAGTATGTGTTATCTTGGTTTGTAATTTGTAATTTTTAAGTAACTATTTGTCAATTTTTAGTTAAAACTGCTATTTTTAAGTTAATGTCATTAACAAAGTCACGGAGTCACTGTTGTCTTTTCCTTTCTCCTCTGAACGACTGCGTTCGACCATGACATCGAATTTATAAAATACAGGTTTTGTTCAGTTAGCCGAGTATACTGACAATTGCGGTTAATGTGTATTCCAATCAGTATTTTGTAAGTTTATTGTACGTACTTTTGAGAAGGAATAAACATTATTATTATTATCATTTTCTAACAGAATCGCTGATTGAAATGTACAGGCAATCTGCCAGGCACCTTACAGTACTACTCTTATGATTGAGATAGAAACTTTCTATGTGACACGTGTTCAACAAAACAGACTTCTGTGTTTTAGGTACAAGACCCCAACATCCAAATTGTCCAAACCTCTCTTTAGGGCCTTAGGCAGTATTCCAGTTCTAGATATCACAAGAGGAACAATTTTGAGGGTCTCCAGATGAAACAACTCCTTCAATTCTTCAGCCACTGCTGCATACCTATTGCTCTTTCCTGCTTGAGTTGTCCTTAGATTTCGATTAAGCGGGATGGCCACATCAATTAAAAACGCACACTTCTTTTACTTGTCCATATACATGTCTGGTCTGTTAGCTAAAATTGTCAAATCCGTTCTAATTGACCGCGCGGTCGTTCTCAAGTACTTGAATGGGTTGGTACATATAATATGGGCACTCCTCTGATTAAAAAAAGCGATTTTCTGATGGATGATCTTGGCAATATCGTTACTATTATTATTATTATTATTATTATTATTATTATTATTATTATTATTAAATACCCAACCTCTCTCTTCCTCGCAGAGTTTTGGATTATCTTGAAAATCGGCTCCACTTATCTTGATTTTCCCATTCCCACTCCAATCCCTCAAATTGATCTAAAATGTCAGCGCCACCAATGTCCAGGTCAAATACATAACGTGCAACATGTCGTCTAGTCTATTTATTCGCTGTCTCAATCTCTCCCCAGAATTCCATATGATTATTTCTCACTGTGTCACAGGTGCGTCACGCCACAATATGAATAACATTCTTTCATCATGAAATGCCAAACTTTTTGTTCTAGACCGAAGCCGAATAATGGGCTACACGGACACGCTGTTCAAAGATCTATACATCAACAACTAGTTCAGCATGTACAACACTTTCCAGATGCCCTCAAAAGTAAAAATCAAGACGGTTTAATTAGGGTGATACAGGAAGCAATACATTATTTAAGTAATACTGTAAGTTACTTAAATAATGTAATTCTTCCTCTGTAAATTTATTAATATCATGTAACGTACTAACTGCTTTATCGTGGTGAAAACGTCCGTTTTAGGACATGTGTCGATATGAAGTATTTTTCCCCTTTACGTGCCAGCAACCACCCCCTGATGTTTGTTCCCAAACTAACATTCAACCTATATGAATATCAGGATACATATATAATTCAAAGATAAATTTACCTGTTCCTATTCATTGCAAAATTAAATGAGTGACATATTGCAAAATACAAAAATGAGTAGATAAATTCGTTGGTTCAAAAGTCTTAAATTTTGCCCAACAGGGACAAAATAGTAGTTTTTCAATTAGAACTAATGGCTCACCTGGAAGATTGTCATAGATTTCTTTATGAGTGAAGGTGTCATCTGAACAGCATGAGCAAAAGTCATATGTTGAAGGTCGATGATGCCCACTTGTCCTTTCACTATGAGGTTGTCGTCTTCAAGTAACATTATGTCCATCATCATGAGGTTGAGTTTGAACTGTTCCGCTGGGGTGAACTCATTAGGATCATGAAGACCAGGCCGGATGAGGACCACTCGACGACCTTCCTTGTCTACTCCCAGAGGGACGATCTCCCTACGCCAAACACGAAACTTACATTATTAAACAGGTTGTCAAAAATGTTCACAATGAAAAGGAATGTATAGAATGTCCTTGAACACGTAAAATAATGAGGACTGATACATCACATTGATAGGAACAAAAATCAGTATGGTACACATGCCCGGAAATGAGTTGCACGTATGAGATAAAATAACGTCAAGACAGATTAAGAACACAAGACAAAAAGGAGTGTAAAACGCTTTATTACGGATATCGAGAAAGTGGTATAGGTTTTTTTGAAGTTCAACAACAAATTAAAATAGATGTTCAAAGACTTCGCACCGACGTCGTACGATTCAGTGGTGTTCAATCATATGCCTAGAAAAACTGGTGATTTTTTTTTATTACGACCTGCATTGACGGTTGGTAGATCTTCTTATTAAATTGAGTAATATAATTTGTAAATCACTGATTAATTTAACTTTGAAATAATCTTCATAACATTTATAAAAGGTTCAATTTTTTTGAAAGCTAATTTTCATACCCAGTCTTCATTAATTTTTGTGTGGAAGGATTCGTTGGATCCCTTTCTTTGAAGATCTCTGGAAGAGCATTCCTTAGCGTGTAAAAACAGTCAAGCCTCTCTTTTGCGCGTTCCAGAGAATACTTGGAACCTCGCAGAAAACTCACCAAGAACTGATCATCTGTAATCAAGAAATGTGAATGAGTCGAGACAGGAACCGAAATAGATTGCTAGACACTCTATTGCTCTAAAATAACTAAAAACTTCGGAGCTTTTTCTTTGAAAATTTATTAGAATGAGAATCTACCATATATTTTTCTCACACAAATAACCCTAAATCACTCCTTTATAAGGGAATTTTTTAAACATACGTCCTTAGTGACAATCCGCAATTCAAAAGCATAACCTTGCCAAAATTGAAAGTTCCCATCTTTATTATTTTCCTAACTGTTTGATGAAAGAGTCAGTAAACACCGAACCAAATATTTTCATCATTTTAAAAGGAAATATATTAAATTCCATAAATTCGCTTTAAGATATTTTATTTGACTACATTGATATTGAGAAACGCAGATGATAAATTAGTCCGTTAGATATAATGCATATACAATACCATTCCGTTTGCACGAATGACAGAAATATCTGAAAGCACTTCTACCCTGTCGCACCTACTAAGAAATGAAACATAAAAAATCAAAAAACCATAGATATTAAAATGTATAATGTTAACACAAAAAATCGATATGATGTTTTAATTAGCTCGTTTACTTACATTAACTCACATTTCCCCCAACTTAGTTATTTTAAAATCAAATTTCAAAATCTCATTTTTTGAAGAGTCTGTACGACACATAAGAAACATTCCATCTAAATTTCAAAACTTTAAATCCATAGTCTTGGCTGGAGATTGTCAATTGGAAACACCAGCAAAACCTCACCATCTGGGAGTCACAGAATGTAGTTAGACAGGCCCGTGAGTTAATTGCTGGACCTAATCAAGAATATAAGAAGGTCCTACGTAGTAGTCGTATAAGGAAAGTAGTAGGTCATAATACCCTACGGAGACATTTACACATAATGGGGATCAGTCAGGATCCAATGTGTAGGAGATGAGGAAACATCGGCGCATGTACTCTTGCCCAAACAAGATACTGTTACTTAGTTTCATCCTTCCCGAAGGATATCAGGAAGGCTAAAATCCAATCTCTGGTGTCCTTTTGCGAGTCCCTGGGGTTGGAATAAATCTAAATCTATTAAGGGGTACAAAGGGCCTTTCAGGTCTAAGTGCGGGGCTCTTCTAGCTGGGCCCACCCACAATCTAATCTATCCATCTCTTAGTCTTTTCTCTGTGTTACTGAATGAGCGAGTCAGTTGATTAGTCAGTAATTCAGTTAAAGAGGACAACGTCTCTTTTATTGTTAGACATGGCCGCTTTCAGAACATTTGTCTGAATTAAATCTATAAAAATAGATAAGGTTCTACGATATCGGTTGTGATCAATTCGATTATAAATGCAAGCTTCCGCAGTCACAGTCAATATAAACTTGTTTGTTCCGGGACAAACCGCGTCTCTCGAAGTCATAACTACCNTCCGGGACAAACCGCGTCTCTCGAAGTCATAACTACCAACATTCCGGCCTCCTTCAGGGCTGTCGTACTCTACAGCAGATAACTCGTGGAGCAGAGTTCGATAACGACAGTCGTGAAAAAAAGTCTTGAGTTTGAGTATTAATAAAATGTAAAACTTTCTCTCCTCACAAAGATGAGTTACACCAAACCTTTTCGTAGTTGTTTCTGCTTTTATCAAATGTAAATTAATTTTTTTCACTGCATTCTATTTCAATGTATTGGAGGTAAAAATATACAAGACCAATTTCGATCTGTTACGACCACTCAGAACGGAGAAAAAGTTGTTGTGCTAATTTAATAAGAGCTTTATTATTTTATAACATATCAGTTTCAAATTCGGTGTACCTATAAGCAATAAGTGTATTTAGGCCGTATTAAAATTTGATTGTGATCGGAGGGTGGTTTCTGAACAATGAATTTTCAAAGTCAGCGCTCCAATTAGAAGAGTGGAAAAATCGGCACTTTTCTCTTTTTACCTGCTATTAAATTTAAATGGGATGCAGTAAAATTTTTAAATTCACATTGATAAAAGCAGAATGAAATATGAAAAAAAATTGGTGTAACTCATTTTTGTGAGAAGCAACGGCTTAACGTATCATTAATGCTCAAACTCGAGTATCACGACTTTTTCCCACGACAGTAGGTCTGTACGAGAAGGCCACAACAAAATGACCGAAACTTTGGTAGTTATCTCTGCTGATACTGTTTTTTTTCGGATAAACAAGTTTATAATATACTCGTCGTTTGGTTGTGGCGGCCATGTTGAGTATCTATTTATTTATTATTTACTTCATGCCCCTGCCCCAAACATAGTCAATACAGATTTTGTATACTCTAGATACATTTCTCAGTAATAAACAATAATAATTATTATTATTATGTTAAGTACCTGTGCGCGCTCTCAGATGCGGTTGCTTGGCCAGCCAATCACGCAAATGCTGCAGATCAGCTTCTAAGCGATCAGGATCCTCGTGGAGCTCATTCTTGGCCGCTTCAGCCAAAACCGGAGGCAGGGGACGGACATTCACCATCTGTAATTCAGCTATTTTTTCTCATACGAATTCTATTCGTCACTTGGAATTGAACATTATTTCGTTGTGATTATCCCACTAGCTCATTAATTTCCCACAAGATTTAAGGTAAAAAATAACCGGTTCAAGAACAATAAACCTTTTCAATTATTGCGATATCAAAGTCAAAAGTAGGCAACATATAAAAAAAATGGAATAAATGTTGTCAAGCCAACTACAAAATATTATCTTTATATATTTTATATCCTTTTATATTTTATTATCATCACACCTCAACATGAGTGACTCCCAGACCTACTCAGCCTGCTATATAATGAGTACCGGGTCTATCCTGGGGTCAAACCACATCTCCACCTTTCAATGGTGAGGCCAAGAAATTGTGGAGCTCTCCTTTCCGTGAACTTCTTCGGCACCTTCGGGGTCTGTTGTGGGACAGTTTAACTTTGACTTAAGATATATTTTATAGAATTCGAAAGATAGCCCTTATACTTTCTTGGTTTGAAATTTGTTCATTTGCTCACGGAAGATATTGAAAAGAACAAAACAATTAATCACTTTAGCGTACGTAAGTAAGATATTGTGAGGAAATTAAAAACATTCTGTCAATTTTGTTCTTCCTTTCTTCATTGGAACCTGGTTTACTGTGACAATTATTTCAAGAGATCCGAATAAATTTTTCATAATATAATATAGTTTCCCATGCAAATCAATAAAATGACAAGCTAGTCTCAGCACGCGTTGAGTGAACAAGCAAAATCGAATACAATACATAAGTATTTTCACTCTAATCCTCAAACATTTTGTCAGAAATTTGTGAGTGCTTATAATCAGTAACGAAAATAGACATTTTCTAACGGAAGTGCAAACAAGTTCGTAGTTCAGTTAATCTTCCACACCCGTGCGTCACATTTACACACTTGACACCATACATTCGACACGTTTGGGAACTTTGTATTAAGGTATTATGTCCGCTTTCACTGAAGTCAAGTTTTCAACTATTCACGAAACTTGGAAATATTCACCAAATGAGTTCTAATTAATTAATAATTCGATCTACTGATTTACAAGGACAATAATTTTGTGGTTTTAAAACTTGGTTACAAATTTAGATTATCGTTTGACTCTTTCATTGTCAAGGGTCGCATTGTCTTCAGTCACGTGATGCGGCTGCCATTTCCGTTAGAACAGTATTTTGGTGAATTATTCTTGTAAATGCCTCGTAAAGTATGGGAATCTTAACGTCATTGCATTCCTATTTACATTATTCTGGTAGGGATTTTTTCACTATGTTAAGCCGATATTTTTGTGATATAAGAAAAACATAAATACGCGAATGTAATAATAAGCTCATAATAATTTAAAGTCAAATAATTCAAAATTTTCCGCCGTAAGGGTATGAAAATGCATTGCCACTGGATAAAGACGGAGCAAACTACCATTTGAAACGTTTTGGGATGGTATTTTAGTCTAGTCGCTCCGACGCATGTAATACTTTGTCATTATTGTGCTGCTTTACAGTAGTATACTATTTACACCTTTTAACCGTCCACCAGTGAGTCAAATTTGACGTCTAAATTGGGACTCCTCAGACCCAGAGTTGTTTACGACACAATTCGTGTGATATCCCAATCAAGTTGAGGAATTTTGATCTATTTGTATTATATAAATATAAAAAGTAATTGTTAAAAAAGCAGTTGCAAACTGCGTGTGACCACGTGGGAGAGAATAAACTAAATTACTCTCCGGAAGCAAGCCAGGGATCATCCCATCAATTCCGATCAAGGGTCCAAAGACAGTGGCGAATTTATCATTTATAAAAGAAATTATTAAATAAATACGTACTGTTATCCATTTATTATTCTAAAATGAATTGTAGATATTATGTGCAGTATAAATTCGAGATTAATAAAAAAAAGTATTATTGACATTCCCGGAACCATGGAAAATTCGCCACTACCCGAAAGAAAACGGGAGAAAACCCCCAGCATGGGGGCTCTTGACTAATACAGCAGAAATTATTTCCATCAAAAATATCTCACCAAACTTAGCTCAGTCCTCGAGAAGGAAAAAGAAAAGAGAGATAACCTTTCAAATAGGAGATAAGTAAAATAGCTATAGATCCGATCATTCTGAACTGCCGACGGTAGCGAGACCACGTAGTTCTCGGTTCCACTACATTTGACATGACAATTGGTTTGGGGACTTGCACCAGAAACAAAACAAACTTTTAGATTACAGAAAAGAATAATGTGAACAATTACTAACTCTAATAAACTATCTTCTTGCAAATCATTATTCGGAAAGTTGAAAATACTTCCACTGCCATTCATGTAACATTTACAAAACATAAAACTTTGTAAAAAGGGATCTACTAGACAAAGGACCACTCTACAGATTTAATCCAACTATCCATGTTCACAATGCTTGACAAGTTAGAAATATCCATGAACCACAGATAACGTTCACTCTTACACAGAAAAGAACTCATAATGCTGGTGTACAGTTGTATAATGTGTAACCACTAAACCTAAAAAAACATTAACACGTTGGACCTATTGAAAATTCTCAAACAATTCTTACAACAGAAACTCTACTACAGTATACAAGAATTCCTCAATGACTATATCTAATGTATGACATAGAATATGTTGCAGGAAATCATTAGAAGAAATGTGCAGAAGGTGACCCACGATGCAGGAAAAGAAAAATAACGACATAAAATTACGCTGATTTAGTTAAAATATAGATTTTCACATAAATGAAAGTAAAATAATTTAAAAAATCCTATCATAGGTATATAATAGCCTAAATAATTATTAATATTGTGTAGTAGAAGAAAATAATTGTATCTTTATTCTAACTTCTACTTCGACTATGTTAGAGTAATATTTTTAACATTTCTATATTGTTAATATATAATTTATTGTTATTGCAATAAATAAAATATATTGTTATGTGTAAAATTTAGTATTATGACTTGCCATACGTCGTTGTAATGATCTATGTGGTTCGATAAATTATTATTAATATTGTTAAGGTGTGTTTTAACAACACTGATTTGAATACGGGACACATCTGGGTGGAATCTCGAAACAACTTCGAAAACCCTTCACATCACTGCACCCGGACCCAGTAGTTTATTTTCTCTTTATAGGTATATCCTAATTCCCAGTTCATTGTCTCTCTCTGGAATGTACTTCCAATTAAGATAATTTAGTCTAAAGCATTTTACAGTGTCATATTTCACACCTCAAATTCTATTTTAACAGAAATTGCTTACTGAATTGACAACGTCTTTACGTAATGCATCAATAAGCGATTGATATTATACAAGTCTTGATATTATGATCTTAAGTATACAAGTTGATAATGTGGCGATAGCAGTAATCTTACTCGTGTGCGATAAATCCATGATGGCGTTTCTCTCCTTACGTAATCGGGTTTAGTTGACCGTGAGGTACAGAACGACCTCTGTACTCGATTTCGTGTTACTTTACATCAAGAAAGTTTAACTTCAGAAAGAAAACATGAACGGATTTGCACTGAATTTATTCGTTTATTGTACATTAGTCGCAGTAAATTACTTTATTGTCCTCAACATGGTCAAAGACAGTTTATAACAGTTCTCTTGACAACAAATTATGTCTTTATTTCATGTCGGTCTAACTGACTTGGTGTTGGCACAGAGCTTGTGCTCAATGTAGCCAATGTTTTCACTTCGCTATCGCCCATAAGAGTAATGATATTTGTACCTCGCGTTATGTTGGCAGGACATTCGAATTTCTCAAATCTTAAATCCATCGCCATCTGCCATCAATTCAAATCACTAGCTCTTGTGCTCTGTCTCGAACGTTGGAAAGAATATTACCTTGTGTCTTAGCTTTTTGTGTTAATAACTTGTATTTATTTACAGCTTCTGCGACTAGCTATAATATTTATTCGGATATTACTTAAATTCGTAGATGTTGGGAATTTATGTTAGAATGCCACATTGCATACTTTTCGGTAAAGTTACATGGATTTGAGCATTTGTACGATAGGTTACACTCTCATCAAGATGGCAATAAAGGTTTTTAGCAGAAGGAGGGGTGAAAAGTTTGACCCATGAAGAGGAAGTAAATACATCATCTCATCTCTGCAATAAGCGCGCATAAAAATGTCACAAACTCCTATTAAATTTTCTAGAGCACGTAGGGTGCAGAATTGTTTTTTCAACCTGCATGGGCTATTGATGGTTATTCAATTAATTGGTGAAGTGGCGGTGAAATTACCTCACATACTTCAATTATGAATTAATAAAATATGTTTGAATAGATAAACGAATGTTGGTTCACATGTGAATTTGTTAATGACAAAATATCTTATTAATGGCAAAACATTTTGAATAATATTTATGTCTATTCTCATTTTCTTTCCTTTCGTACTTCCCTTTTAAGTTTTTTGAGTATTCAGGGGCGCCCCATGATTCTCAGAAATTTTTTAAAAGTCTTTTTCAGTTGTACTATAACTAGTATTGCAATGTTATCAATGCGTTTTACATTGGAAGTATCTTAAAATTTTAATATTTTTTAAAAGAGATGGTGGCTGTAACCATATACTCTTCTTTAAAATTCATTTATGTTTATTTACTTCTCTATTCACAACATTCCATATTGATCCATAGTGTTTTTACAACCGCCATGCAAATGATCACCACCTTCCTCAAGTTTTCTTGTTCGCTTTCTTTAGAACAATCCCGCCTCAAAAATATCGTAATCGAGGTAATAAGATTTGAAGATTTGTCATAAATATCGCATAATTAATTGTGCAGAGCAATAAAAGCAGTTTATTTGAATCTAGAAAAAAGTAACTCTGAGGATTTCTCTTTATCTCATTTTGAAGTAGCTAATGTTTAAATTATGGACGATACTGCAGCCATTTATCAATACATAATTATATAAGAAGAATACAAATATTAAAACTCTGTGACGATTTTCGAAAAATATATTTGTTCTCTAAAAATGGTGAAAAATTCTAAGAGAAAAACCTATTTATTTTGAAAGGAAATGGTGTTTTATTTATGTTTCATTTAAAATTAAAATATCCAAATATTTTGAATTAAAATAGGATAATAATAAATATAATAAATTTATTGTCAAAAAACAGTACAAACTGCGTATGACCACGTGGAGGGAAAAAAACTAATTTACTCTCCGGAAGCAAGCAAGGGACCATCCCATCAATTCCGATTAAGGGCCCTAAGGCAGAGGCGGATTCAAAAATTTCAGCAACAGTTCCTAGATAAGATAAAAAGTTGGCTGCGAGTTATAATACTAATAGAATGTCAATATGTTTGTAATTTTAAGCAAAAAAAAATTACATGTACAAGTTGAGTAGTGTGATGAGTAGATGAGTAAATTAGGATAGACTAGCATAAAAAACCATTTATCCTTAAAAATGCGTCCTATGACAGCGGTTGATTTATCTATAAAAATAATAAGCTCCCATTTAATTCAAATATATTTTACAGATGGATACTGGTGGCTTCCCCGAAAATAAACCCCTATTCTCAACCCCAGTGTAAACTTTCTTGAGAACAGATTCAAATTTTAGAAAATTGTTTCAGGTGACAAATAACAAAAACGCCTTCAAAGAGGTCTCAAAGTATTTTCGACAATTTATGTACTACCAATCGCACGCTTGGTATTTTGAATTTTTTATTACCGTCAAACACAACAAATACATAAGTTACCCACCTTATGAAGGTTGTTGCAACTGTCGTAAAGGAATGTTCTGTCCTCACAGAAGTTCACACAACTAATGAAGAGCTCATCAACTTAGATAAGAGGTGATATGAAGCTTTAATAGATATCACCTGACCATCATGAAGATCAGAAATGAACTAAGAATACGTTATCAGGTTTGTATTGAAGACCGCCGATATAAGAGTAAACTTCTGACGCTGCGAATATTTTTGCGTGGAGATATTTCGTACTTTTCCCTCGTAACTTTTTGTAAATTCATATCGATTAGCATAGTTCATCCAAAGTTTAATATATAGCAAATTGCAGTGTAATACCTCGCACTCTTTATTCTATTTAAAAAAGATCGTAAAAGTATACTAAAAGTAAAACTAACATCGTAAGATATAAACACTGGACCAAAATGGTAGAAGAGAGCATTTTAAATGGAATAAAAACAAGGCACGGCACTACATATTACTACGATCTAAAGCTATAGAGGAACTTAGCGAAGAAATACATGGAATTCAGGGCTGATACTTAAAATCTACGTCATGTAATTAAGTAGTGTAAACTTGTCTAGTAATTACTTGATGAAGACTCACCCGAGAGTCGAAACGTTGTAAAAGAAATATTAATTAAAAACAGACATAGTATTTTAATGGCTATCCAGAAGATTAAAAAAATTATTGACATAAATTATAACTGAATACGTTTGATAATTTTAGTACAATACAAATGTTCACGTACAGGAGTGTTCATATAAGCTTGATACATTGTTAAATATATCATTTATTTATGAATTAAAGAAATATTAAGGAACTCTCATATTAAGGTAGCTTATATCATAGATATCCAACAATTAAACTAGTGTAAGTGTATAGTGCATATCATTCTCATTAATCATATTAAGAGAGATTACAAAATATTGCAAGATTCATTTCGTAATGGTTAGTGTAACTATTTTTTGCATTACAAGAATAACTCTTAAGTAAAATAAGTCAGGTTTTCTCACATTTATTAGTTCTTCTATTATCATTTATGAGCCGAGTAAGGCCGAAAAAAAAGTTAGTTTAGATTACAAAGAACTAATACAAAAAACAGAGAAAAATTCCCATTATAGTGACAGGGTGCCATACTTACTTGGTGAAATATCAAAATTATCAAGTTGGTATCAACTTCAAAATAATATTTATGATATGGGAAAACTAGGTTATCATCAGAGACATTAATTGAAGTTAATTAGGTAACGGTATTTAAATTATATCGTAAATTTATAATAGAATCTTATACTGTTTGATAACTCGAGATAAATCCGTTTAGAGACAACCTCAAGGATGTTACGCGTTTATTAACAAGACTGCAAGACGTTGTATAATACGAAATTTTTCCAGGATTATGCAGAAAAGGTAAGTAATGCTAATCTAAATTTCTGTCAGTCATATTCCTTAATTAATGTTCCACATTTGAAAGATTCGTAACTCCTTAGAAAGGTTCTGAAGTATTGCCAGTTAAAAGCTGCTCGTGTTTTGGAACAGAGTAATTGTAAATAATTATCTCGCAAGAAATATTATACTCGGAATTGGATTATACATAAAGTGTGTCCGAAATACATATAAATAGACCAATAATTGTTTTTTGGTAACACAAGATTTTGTGCACTAAATAGCTCTAGAAATAAGTTCCACTAATTTTGGGCGCACGTCAGTTGTCAAATGTTAATGTAACACATAAACTAGGTACTCACATTAAAATACACATATTGGCACGAAATTTGAAAATAATAGTTGTGACAGGAAAGAAAACATCACTTACAGTTTCCGATTTGCACGATATTTAAACTTTCGTTTACAGAGTGGAATTTTTGCGACGTAACCCTGAGTGTGGCCAAACAGCAAAATAAAATAAACGTAAAAACATTTTTTTAAACAAGATTTTTATAAAAAGTGCTGTTAGAAAGTAGAAAACAATTTTTTGCAAAATTGAAAATAAAAAAAGATACGTACAAAATCNGTGCACTAAATAGCTCTAGAAATAAGTTCCACTAATTTTGGGCGCACGTCAGTTGTCAACAGGTGAAAGTACTTAGAAGTATTTTATAAAAATTTTAAAGTAGCATTGGTACTTCTGACACTTAATGCCTCAAGCTTTTAAATTTATTCTTCAAATTTTAAAATATCTATATTTATGTATCTTGCACCTATGATGAGTGATCAAGGAAGGAACTTTCTTTTTAGTTAAAATTTTGTTATTTTCAGTTTTCCTAAACATTATTTTTTATTTCCTAGTACAACACTTTCTATACAAAACCTTGCATATTTAAAAAATATTTTTACGTGAATTATATTTTATACTTTTTAGCGTAAGAATTTGTTTATTTATTTGTCAAATGAGAACAAACTCGACTGTCCAAACATCTGCCATAAAGAATTTCTAGTTGCCCATCTCCCACATCCATCATCAGACTCTCCTTTTCGATTAAGCTGAAATTTATTTTATCATGGCTTTCTACATTTATGAAAAATAAAGTCTTTAAATAGTAAAATTTGGGTGCATTGTTCAGATTTTACAATCGTGTGAAACAACTTGCGCCGCAATCGCTGTTGCCACCGTGTGTTACCTCGGAAGAAGAATTGATCAACTAAATTGTAACAGATAATACAGCCTGTTTGATACGAAACTGCTAATTGATAGGTTTCGACTCTAATATCGGTAGTATTGCGTTATTTTTACGTACCGTCTATCTCACCCCTAATTATCAGAATACATTTGCTCCAGTATGATCTGATCTGTAATATTAATAATAATAATATTTTATTGAACCACATGATAACTGATGTGTGGTGAGTGATAGTACTAACAACAATAACAATAATATTTTCATATAAGAATAACCACATTATAATAATTTTGATACATTTGGCCATATTCATTTAACTAAGGATAAGTAGAAGTTAACATAAAATACAATTATTTTCTACTATTACATAATATTAATATTTATTTAGGCTAGGGTTATTAGATATCTATGGTAGGAATTCTGTTATTTGACTTTTTTTTATTAATTTATGTCAACATCTATATTTATGCTAAAACAGTGTAATTTAATGTTATTAGATCTTTCCCTGCATCATGCACCTGCACGTTTGTTCTAATGATTAGCTTGCAACAGATTGTATGTCATACATTAGTTATTGTCATTGAGGAATTCTTGTACACTGTTGTAGAGTTTCTGTTGTAAGAATTGTTTGAGTTTTGTTTTGAATGGGTTTAGTGTATTGATGTTTTTAAGGTTTAGTGGTAATGCATTATATAGCTGTATACCTGCATTATAAGTGCTTTTTTGGCTAAGAGTGGATGTTATCTGTGGCAGATGGATATTTCTGGCCTGTCTAGTGTTGTGAACATGAACAGTGGAATTAAATCTGTAGAGTGGTCCTTTATCTAGTAGATCCTTTTTTAC